>JACBKR010003643.1:0-28166 GCA_014218235.1 Colocasia esculenta
AAAGCAAAACAAAATTGATTTCCATTGCAAATAAGGTATAATGCTAATGCATGGAAATTACATAGGGATGAGACTTTCTCACTGAGGGGAGATAATAGATCTCTGAAAGCCTGATGCAGAAACATCCTAGACGTAGGAGCACTCACGTACTCCCTATAGCGTGGTCCACACGATAGAGGAAGATTATCACGTTCCAAACATGGCAGTGGAAGAATAATTGTTAAGACGTGAGCAATCGACAAATAAACCTCTAGTTAGCATTCACATATAATACAAATAACATGGAAATTCAAAAATGTCAAACTCTTTATTTTACTTCAATAATCAAAACTAGTACATAACCAACTTCAAGATTTCAACTACAGGAATAAGATGAAATAAAAGGGAAAATTACATATTCTTTTCACTCTTCACCACCTAATACATCAATCTATCTCTCAAACTAAGATAATAGTATAAAGTTGAACCACACTCTTCACTCTAATGCATTCCCGTCACTTCCTTGGTTCTCCTCTTTGACATTGGTGTTACCTAAAATATTAAGAAAATAGGTAACAAACGCACTCGCTCAGTAGGATTTACATCTCTTGATAGGTATAAGTGATTAACATTTTATAAACTAGACTTGCATGAGTAAAACAAGATGCATGATAAATGAAGTCAAGCATAACTAGTAAGAGTGTCATGGTAACAGCAGTAAGATCATATGAGCAAAACACTCGATCATTGAGACATAGGCATTATGTGAGAGCTAGAATGATAAAGAGAGCAAGAGTTACAAGAACACAAAATGGCCATATCACGCAAGCAAGTATGCACATAACAAGCAAGAACTTTTAACATGTAACAATAATCAGTCATGAGTCATAATACGCATTAAGGATGTATGTCATCTTGGAATGCACATCATGAACACGTGTAATGTGGTTATGTATCTAGAATTCACACTCGTAAGTACTCCTAGCATAGATGCAATGTCAGTATCATTATACCCCATAGTTAACAATATATTTCCTAGGGCTGTTCATTATTCGGGTTAACCCAAAAAATTGAACCGGCCGGTTCGGGTCGGCTCGGTTTGGGTTGAGAGAGTGGTCAGTTCAGTTCTTTTTTTTTTTTTTTTTTGAAACCAAATTGAACCAAACATATAATAAAAATAAATAAATATGTATATTTACACAATTGAAACCATGGTGCAATCGGTTAGTGTCTCCCATATATAAGGCCAAGTGTTGGGTTCGAAACCCAGCACTTCCTAAGTTTGTTTTTTTTTTTTCCTTTTTTGGTTCAACCCATGGTCGGTTCAGTTTAGTTCAGCCCAAAAATTGGGCTAAACCGGACCAAAGTAGACCATGAACAACCCTAATATTTCCAACTCTCTACCATGAGGACTAGATTGTAGTTCCTGGACACTCGTCGTGCCCGATCCTGCATCTCAAGTAATTTAAATGTAGATACTCACAATCAAGCATGACCAATTACAGGAATTTCAAGAAGTCAATAGTAGAGTATCATGTCATTAATGATCATATCAATGGTTTCAAGAATAGCAAGTCTAATGAACAGGATTTCAAGATGATAGTGTGTCAAGAGAGAAATTCGACAGCATAGCGGCTCAATTTCCATTTACTTCAATCTTTACGTTAGTGACTTGTTTTCATTTGTATAGAATCATGCTCTATGAGAATGTAGATGAGAAATAAAGTGCATGCTATCTTTTGGAAACTTAAATGGTACAACTAGCTCGGTCATGAGGGAATTCATGAAGTATGAAGACAGCGGTTTTGCCAGAAAGGTCCATAGTCTGCCAGAATGGAATGTCCAACAAAGAGGTTCCAATCCGTTAAGAAGGGGCTGCCTATCGTGCAAGTGTGTAAGTGAAAGTATGTGCCTCACGATATTTACAATAACCATCGGTTTAAAACATAACGGAAAGTAATAACATGAAGTCATGATGTATGATAAGGCAAGAAAGAAGATAGCATTATAAGTTAATACATATTAAAGGCATGAGATGTCTGTTTAAGTATCAAGTGAGATCATCAAGAAAGAATTAACAATCACATGATAGAGAGTTCAATCAAGAAAAATAAGATCTATAAATAACGTTTAGGTTATTAAAGCTTTTTACATGTGTTGTAAATTTTAGGGCCTAGAAAAACTGTAATAGTATCCTTAACAAGACTGATAGGACAGAAGACGATATCTAGAAAGCCTTGAAATCACGTCATGAATAGATGATGCCTTTTTACAACATTAAAACTATGAAAACTAGGCTTCGAAATATAAAATAGACTTTAGTTAAATCATGTCAGGGTATGTAGAAGCTTTTAAATGGCGTCAGGTGTAAGCGATGCATTCTCACGTGAATTGCATCATAACAATATGACACATTCATATTGGTTGTAGATTGTGTCATGTAGGTTTGACACATTCTTCTGACTTCTTTGACTCTATATTCAAAACCCATGAACAAAAATCGAGGGATGGGAAAAGAGTTAAATCACGTCAGGTGCACTAGACGTGTATTATCTAGAACACCAAAATCATGATGGCACACAGTTTGATGCATACCAGGAAATAGGCTTCAGTCAAATCTGTCTGAATCGCATGGGCCATCGCAATGCATTTCAAGCAGTGTCACGTCCTATCGGACGGACACAATATGACTGCTCATATTCGCGTCCACTAGACTAGATGCAAATTAGAGTATCTACCTGAAAAGTCACAAAATCAACCTATGATCATGTTTGACAAAATGAAAGTTGTTGGAAACTCAAAATAGAACAACCTATGGCTTTGGTTCGAATCAAAACAACTAGGGATGTGTGATTTAAGAGATGAATATGAAAGGTCTTGAAAATGCGCGACGAACACAAACTCTTAACACATGCAACATACTCCATGAAATTGGGCAAAATAGGTGAATATAAAAGTAAACTCGAAGGACTATCAGATAGTGTATGGTTTGCTTAGTTTATGCTCAAGTTTACCTACCTTTGTTCACTCCTAAGAGAGGTCTTCTGCACAAGATAAAGCAGAGCATGAGTTAACGAAGAAGCCTTGAGTTGGGGGCAACATCCTCCTCCTATGGTGCCCTAGATCGCCTCCACACAACTCCAACAAGTTGTAAACTCGTTCCCCAAAGATTTATGAGTGGTATTTATAAATCTAAGGTTGTTTAGGAGTCTTATTGTGACTAGGACCTAGGGGTTCCAAGTTTAGTTAATCTGTTCCCTTATTTTGAGGATTCCTATCTATGTTTGAGTAGGAGAGCAATTAGGAAACTTTCCCTCTTATTGATACATGAATTTGGGCCAATTTAAGAGCCTAATTAAGTTGTATTTAGCCCATCTATTTATGCACATTTATGTATTTCAAATTTCAAGTTAATTTTCCCGTTTGATTTTATTTTTGGTCCAAGAGATTGTGCTTGTCCCAAATTTCTTGCTGGGTTGTTGGATATTTATGTTTATATTGAACCACTCCTATATTTTATTCCTTTTATTTTGGTGATAACAAAACCCATGTTTACCCTAAAAAATATCATTAATATATTATATCATGTTTCTCCCATGAATACAATATATTCTTGCATATCATTATAGATTTACACTGAGTTTCAACTTCGTATGCATGTTTTGATCATGTTCAGTCGAAGCTAGGTTCATCATATCTGAAGCTACACTTCGTCATATCCGAACTTCATCATATACAAAGCTAACTTCATCATATCTGAATATACGAAGTTCACTTCGACTTTCTGCGGGTTTCAGCTTCAACCGACTGCGTTGTTTTTCATTCTATACGAAGTCCACTTCGTCATATATGAAGTTCACTTCATCAATCCGAAGCTTTATACGAAGTTCACTTTGACCGACAGCGTTATGATTTGTTTTCTACGAAGTCCAACTTCGTTATATCCTAAGTTCACTTCGTCATATCCGAAGCTTTATACGAAGTTCACTTCGACCGACAACGTTTTGATTTATTTTATACGAAGTCCAACTTCGTCATATCCGAAGCTTCATTTTGACCGATTGTGTTATATTTTGACCATCTGAAGCTTCATTTCAATTGTTTATGTTATATTATTTTCCAATCAATTGTTGCTCTATTTCATATCGATTGTCTGTATCAATTATTTATGTTTATATCGATTGTTTCTCACTTTGACTTTGATACAGTCGAAGCCATTCATACAGTTTACTGGTAGTACTCCAACTCGTTAAAAGTCGAAACATGATATTGTATGATTATTGTAGCACTCCGACTCTTTTGAAGTCGAAGTATAACATCAACTTTCTTGATAATCTATACTTAGATATTTTTAAGTATTTGTCATTATTTTTACTAAAATGTTAATGTATTCTTAGTACGATTAATGTTCTAATCATTATAGAATTATTCAATGTACTAGATGAACACTTGATGTACACTATGACATTCTCTTTATTATCTGTACGATAATTTATCTAGTGTGCTTTATACTTCTCTATTATTTTTCTGTCAAGTTCAAATGATTTAGAGGGAAAATTTGACTCTAATATATTCAAATTTAAAATCTCATTTCCATTATCTTGAAACTTGAAAGATTTGTATATCTACTCTCTCACTCATTGTCAGACATATAGTTCGTATTTCACATAACATATGGTCTGCAAAAAATGCGGCAGTAGGTATAAGCAGTATGGTCTATCTGTCAGAACTCACCTACCACATCTCACTTTCTGTCAATGCTCCACGTTTTGAGGAGAAACTTTTTACATGACCCATACAACACCTGTCTGTCTTTAAATGCATTGTGCATCTATTTGAAATGTTTTCTGTTTTATATATATTTGGTATCTCACATACCTCCGAAAGAATGGAGGTATCTATGTTTTCCTCTTAACCATGCAGATAGTTAGCTACCTACAGAAGCATGCTAGCTGTCTTTCAGTCATGGGCATGGAGCTTGCAAACATTTATTGAAGCTATCAAATGGAGCCATGAACCTATCTGCATAGACTGAAGCCATTGAGACTCAATGTCTCAAGTCTCAAGACCCAACGTTCAGATTCAAACGGCTACTTTCAAATAGGAAACAAAAGACTGAAGCATATATATGAAGCTGAAGTTTTGAATGGGAGAAATAATGAACAATACAAGAAGAGACATGGAGTGTATGAGCATATATGACCACATTCCACACTCAGAAAGAAAAGAAAGAAGAGCTCAAAATCTGAAGAGAGCCATCTGTTCAAGCTTCGTCTTCCAAGCTCTCTTGTATTCAGAAGTCTTTCTCTTTGGGTGGCTTCTGCTATTGTTGATTTTTTTCTATCCACCCTCTAGAATAGATCAGAAAGAGTTAGAGCTTTCAATCCCATTTGTAATCTCTTTCTGACCATCTGAGTTTGCTCATCTTCAGAGCAGAACAACACTATGTTTATTTTTGTGTTGTACCAGCAGGGGTTTGTTCCCTAAGGCCTCTCTGTGAAGGAGACCACAGTTGTTAGGTGGTTTTAATGACCTCTGTGCAGGGAAGACCTACTTGTGTGTCCATAAGTTGCTTTCTAAGTTGTAAAGACACTTGGCTGAGGTAATTGCCTTCTTACCCGGAAAGAGCAGAGACTTGTGGAGGGTACAAGTGGGTATAATGTGTTGAGCAACTACCTCTAAGAAATATAATGACTTTCTTAGTTTTTATAAAATTTGTTTTGCTATGACAAATCTTTAAATATATATTTTATACACAAAGTTTTTTTTTAGGTAACAGTATCCTCAAAATTTTCTAAGGCCACAACTATCTCTCAGCATACTGAATCCGACTACATATTCGACTCCTTCAGAATAGCAGTCAGAAGTCATCGAATTTTTTCAAGTCCACATCGTTTACATACCATTCGACTGATTTTTTTATGACTGCTACTCTTACAGTCGAATGTCTTTTTCTTTGTGATTCGACTGATGACTTCGACTCTTACAGTCGAATGTCTTTTTCTTTTGTGATTCGACTGATGACTTCGACTCTTACAGTCGAATGTCTTTTTCTTTTCTTTGTATTCGACGACTTACAGTTGAATGTCCTGTATTTAACTAATACCTTCAATTGTCTCAATCGAATACCTTAGAAATCCTCACAGAACTATTGTAGTCGAATCACCTTGATCACTCATGAGTCGAATTACTCTTACTCCTTCAATCGACTCATCTGTATTCAACTACACTGATTCTGTACTTATACCTTTTATACTTGTCAGCTCTATATTTCTGAACTATATGAAGATCATCAAATCTAGTTTGTTATCTTAAGCAAATTGATAGGAGGATTGTTGTATGCAAACTTCGAAGATTATTATTATATTTCTGACAGGATTTGACATGTCAGCTTCTAAATTAATTATCCTGTGCTAAACATGTTCTGAAAAGTGTCTCCTTGAAATCCTCAGTCCTGATGACCTACCTTGCCTTATTGTTAGCTTCACAAGACACATAGCATTTATGTAAAACTCAGACGCATGGCATCTGACCATCTCACCTACCACTGACAGACCCATACTTTAACTTTTTGTCTATCTGTCTGCTGTCTGTAATACTTGTGGGATACTAGGTTCCATGCCTTGTACTGAATTTTTCTGACCCACCTACCACAAGGGTATGGAGATACGTTTTCTCTTGTGTCTTGTCCTTGCAACAGGCATTTATTGAGCATGTGTTCAGCATGCCTCTCCCTCAGCTACTTGCTACAAGAGCTTATCTTCTAGCTATTAACAAATGAAGACCTCGGGAAGAAGCATACTTGAAGGCCTGTTGGACAATCTCTTCAAGACTCAAAGGATCCCAGAATTCCTCCTCAAACGGCTATATTGCAAACGGCCACAAAGCTCCAACGGTCATATTTTTGAAGATTATAAAAGGAGCTCAAGAGGAAAAAAAGATATATAGAGAGACACAGATAGATCATCCTTGAAGTGAGAATCCAGAAAGTGCATTCAAGTCTCATTCTCCTGAAAGAGTCATTCGAATTCCTCAAGCTCCCTCTGAAGTCTTCATGCTTGACTTCCTCTGAGAGCTTCCTTGTGTTCAGAAAAATCCTGTGGAGAATTTCTGTTTGTGGGTGGCAATTGTACTCAGTTTCAATTCTCTTTAGTCCACCCCTTTTACTTCAGATAGGATTTAGAGTCAATTCTATATCTGTTGTATCCATCTGAAGTCTGTGTGTTTTGTGCTCAATTTTGAGGCAAACACACCTCTGTCGAATTTCCTTGTATTTGTGCAGAAATCTGTCTCTGCACTTTGCCCCTCTTGTGTAGGGAAGGCCTTGGTGAAAAGGCATTGTTGTACCCCTGTATAGGGAAGACTTGCTTGGGAGCAAGTGGGTTTGTAATTCCTCTCAAGGGTGAGAGAAGGCCAAATTCATTGGCAGATTAGTGAAATCTCAAGTGGTTGGCTTGAGGACTGGATGTAGGACTTCCATGTGGGAAGGGCCGAACCAGGATAAAATCTGTGTCCAATTTCTTTGTGTGATTGTTTCCGCCAAGTCTACACTTGAATCACACACATCACTTTGAGTACTAACTGTTTATTTAGTGCTGTGATTTTCAGAAGAAATTTTAAAAGGTCAAAAGTCCTATTCACCCCCCTCTAGGACTGTTTTGCTTGCCATTTCGATCCATATCAGAGCGAGGTCTTCTCAGAAGAATCCCAAAAAAATTTGAGAAGAAATGGCATCTGAAGCTCACAACTATGAAGGCCAATCGGTTTCAAGGCCACCATTCTTTGATGGTGAAGATTATCAATATTGGAAGATGAGGATGGAATGCTTCATCAGAGGTACTGACTTCGACCTCTGGCAGGTAATAGATCAAGGTGATTATCAAGTCATGGGAGAATCCTCTTCTGGTGCTCTTTCTATTGCTGACAAAAGAAATATGTCTTTAAATTATAAAGCAAAAAATTATCTATGCTGTGCTTTATCTAAAAGAGAGTTTAATAGATTATCAGCCTGTAAAACAGCAAAGAAATGTGGGATAAGCTACAAGTTACATATGAAGGTACAGATAGGGTTAAACAAACTAGAATAGACATACTTGTATCTCAGTATGAACAATTCAAAATGCTTCCAAATGAGAATATTACTCAAATGTACAATAGATTTTCAAATATAATTGTAGGTTTGAGTGCTTTAGGAAAAATCTGACAAATGAAGAAACTGTTAGAAAATATTAAGATCCCTAACCAATGTTTGGACTCCTAAAGTCACAGCCATAGAGGAAGCACATGATTTAACACAAATGACCATTGATAAGTTAATAGGATCCCTTATGGCACATGAAATAAACATGGAAAGGTTCTCTGAAAATTCTTCGAAAAAGAAATTTCAAATGCTTTGAAGATTGCAGATTCCTCTTCATCTGAAGACTCCAAAGAAAATCAGATGACAGTGATGATGAGGCTATGCTCTCAAGGAAGCTGCAAAGAATCTTGGCTAAGAAGAAGAAATTTGGGTCAAGGAAATTCTTTAAGAAAGACAAGAAGAAGGAACCTACATGTTATGAATGCAATCAGCCAGGGCATTACAAATCTGAATGTCCCAGACTCAAGAAGAAGGACCAAGTGGACAAATCAGATAAAAGAAAGGAAAAGAAAAGAAGTTCAGAAGATTCAAGAAGAAGGCTATGGCAGCAACTTGGGATAATGAAGATGCTACCAGCTCAGAATCTTCCAGCTCGGAATCTGATGAAGAAGAAAAGGCAAATCTAGCCCTCATGGCAGGACTAGAACAGGTAAATTCAGAAACATCTTTTACTTCCTGTTCTGAATCTGATTCTGATAACATTGAAGATGCATTTAATGAACTTTATGAAAAATACAAATCAGTGGTTAAACAAATAAAGATAGTTAAGCTAAATTTAATAAACCAAGAAAAGAGCAATACCTTTCTTAAAAAGGAAGCAGAAAGGTTGAACCAAAATCTAAATGAAACCAAAAGAGCTAATGAGTTACTCTGTGAAGATTTGAAAAATAAAATAGCAAAATTCTAGAATTAGAATCAAATCTAAACTTACTCAAGAATGAAAAAATTAGTGGAAGAAAACACTATCTGAAAGCTACCATTGAAAAAATTTCTAATTGCAAAACCTCACTATTTATTAGAATTAAAGGTTCTAGGTCTGGTAAAAAGAAATATGGATTAGGATACACACCTCCACATAATGAAGAAGAAATTATTTATCCTGAAGTATATCCAACACCTAAATTTGTAGCAGAAAAGAACATAAAAATTCCAAAAAGGTAAATCAGCATAACTACAACCAAACGAAACAGAAGTTCAGCAACAATGTACAGAAGAAAAATGCTTTCAATTTGTGTTGTACTCATTGCAATCAATTAGGACACACTGTTAGCACATGCACCACTAGACATTTAAGATGGATTCCTAAAACTAACCATCATGGACCCAAGAAAATTTGGGTACCAAAAGTTACAACTTAGCCTATTTTGCAGGGTCGGCTGAGGGCATCCAAATGGTATTTGGATAGTGGATGCTCAAGGCATATGACAGGAGATAGGAAGCTTTTCACCAGTTTTAGAGAAGAATCTGGTCAAGTAACTTATGGAGATAATGGAAAAGGAAAAGTACTAGGATGTGGAACAATTGGTACTAAAGAAAAGAACCTAATTGAAGATGTTATGTATGTAGAAGGTTTGAAGCACAATCTGATCAGTATTAGTCAACTATGTGATAAAGGGCACTTAGTAAGTTTTCAGAATGACAAGTGTATAATTCAGAAGGATAACAAGATTGTTTTTGAAGCACAAAGAGTGAAGAATTTGTACACATTGCAACTAGCAGAGTTAAAAGAAGTAAATCTGTGTCTAGCCACTACCAAAAGTGATGAGTCTGATCTATGGCACAGAAGACTTGGTCATGCTAGCACTTCAGTAATCAAGAAATTGATAAGGCATGATTTGGTTGAAGGACTTCCCAAATTGAAGCTCAGAAAACATGGAATATGTTCAGCCTGTGCAAAGGGAAAGCAGACCAAGACCTCTTTCAAAAAACTTTACAAAAAAGCCATTGGAACTAATTCACATGGATTTGTTTGGACCAATGAGGACAGTCAGTCTTGGTGGAAAATTATATGGTTATGTGCTTGTTGATGATTATTCAAGGTATACTTGGGTATCATTTTTAGAAGCCAAATCTGAAGCTTTTCAAGCATTTCTGAAATTCAGCAGAATAGTTCAAAAAATCAGAAATTCCAGATCACAAGTCTCAGGTCAGATCATGGTGGTGAATTCAAAAATGAAGAGTTTATGGAGTTCTGTGAAGAGAATGGAATTGAACACAACTTCTCAGCTCCAAGAACACCCCAACAGAATGGAGTAGCAGAAGAAAGAACAGAACACTGTTGGACATGGCCAGAACAATGCTAAATGAGTATAATCTACCAAATACTTCTGGGCAGAAGCAGTAAATACAGCTTGCTACATCATCAACAGATGCATGATCAGACCCATTCTGAAGAAAACACCATATGAGCTATACAAGGATAAGAAGCCAAATATCAGCCATCTCAGACCCTTTGGTTGTAAGTGTTTTATTCTAAATAATGGTAAGGATAATCTAGGAAAATTAGATGCTAAAAGTGATGAAGGTTTTCTGTTAGGATATGTTTCAAAACCTAGAGGCTATAAGGTATTTAATAGAAAAACTTTAACAATAGAGCAATCAGTTCATGTATTATTTGATGAAACTAACCCTTCCATCAAAAAGATAGAAGGAGAAGAGAGAATGTGTTGATGATCTCTGCAGGAATCTTGAGAAGACTTCTCTTGAAGAAGGAAAAGAAAGAAGTAGAAGATCCTCCATTAGAAGATCTTCAACACACAAGAAGAATCACAAGAAGGACTACCTAGAGATTTGAGGTACCATCGGGACCATCCTAGAGAAAACATAATAGGTGATCCTCAATCCAGGATAAGAACAAGAGGTATGCAAATTCCTTGTGACTTCTCTGCCTTAGTTTCACAAATTGAGCCTAAGACAATCAATGATGCACTGGTTGATGAATCTTGGATCCTTGCTATGCAAGAAGAACTTAATCAGTTCAAACGTAGTGAAGTTTGGACCCTTGTGCCTAGACCTACTGATCATCCAGTTATTGGAACCAGATGGTTTTCAGAAATAAAATGGATGAATCAGGGGTAATAACTAGGAACAAAGCTAGACTTGTAGCTCAAGGATATTCCCAAGAGGAAGGCATAGACTTTGATGAAACCTATGCTCCAGTAGCTAGATTAGAGGCAATCAGAATTTTATTAGCTTATGCTTGCTCTCTTAATATCAATTTATTTCAGATGGATGTTAAAAGTGCTTTTCTGAATGGTTTTATTAAAGAAGAAGTATATGTTGAGCAACCACCTGGTTTTGAAGATAGTAAGTATCCTGATCATGTTTTCCGTTTAAAGAAAGCACTATATGGTCTGAAACAAGCACCAAGAGCTTGGTATGAAAGATTAAGTGCTTATCTTATATCACATGATTTTATAAGAGGAAAAGTAGATAGCACCCTATTTATAAAGAAATTTTCAGATGGAATCTTAATTGTACAAATCTATGTTGATGACATTATCTTTGGCTCTACTAATGAATCACTCTGCAAATTCTTTGAAAATTTGATGCAAAGTGAGTTTGAAATGAGCATGATGGGTGAACTTAATTATTTCTTGGATTGCAAATCAAGCAAACCAAAGAAGGAACTCACATCTGTCAAACCAAATACATTTCAGATCTACTGACTAAGTATGGCTTTGACAAATGTAAGCCCTTAGGAACACCCATGAGCTCAGGCATTAAGTTAGACAGTGATCCTCTTGGCAAAAAGGTAGACCAAAAGACCTATAGAGGAATGATAGGATCACTGCTCTATCTCACTGCAAGTAGACCAGATATAATTTTAGTGTTTGTCTTTGTGCAAGATTCCAAGCTGATCCAAAGAATCTCATGTTCTTGCAGTAAAAGAATTTTCAGATATCTTATTAATACTAGTAACTTAGGTCTATGGTATCCTAGATGTTCTGATTTCAAGTTGATTGGTTATAGTGATGCTGACTATGCTGGATGCAAATTGGATAGAAAAAGCACCAGTGGTACATGTCAAATTCTTGCAGGTTGTTTGATATCTTGGTCTTCTAGAAAGCAGAATTCAGTGGCTTTATCCACTACAGAAGCTGAATATATTGCAGCTGGAAGTTGCTGTACTCAACTCTTGTGGATCAAGCATCAATTAGAAGACTATGGTCATCAGCTTCAAGATATTCCAATGCTTTGCGACAACACAAGTGCTATAAATTTAACAAAGAATCCAATCCAGCACTCAAGAACCAAGCATATTGAGGTTAGACATCATTTCATCAGGGACCATGTAAGCAATGGAAATATTTCTCTTGAATTTGTTTCTACAGAAAATCAATTAGCAGATATTTTTACAAAACCTCTCCCTGAAGATAGGTTTACTTCAATAAGAAGAGAAATAGGTATGTGCAACCCTGATTAAACTCCTAAAGTAGTGTTTAAATTGCATTGATAAGAATTTCTTTGAACTGTTTGTGGAAAAACTATCCTGAAAATCGCTAAGTCCTACATTCGACTTATGCATTCGATTCATGAAGAACTGATGCATTCGATTCATGTTATAATGATGTATTCGACTGATGCAGTCAAATACCTAATTCGATTCATTAAGATATTTTAAAACGACGCTTACTATTCATAATTTGTTTTTAATTAATTATTTGAGGTAACTGACACCTCATTAAGGCGCGTCCCTTCGTAATTAAACGGTCAATCAATCATCGCGTCCTTTCATCCTGAAATCAAGCGCCAGTTACTTTTTCCCTCTCTATATAAGTAAACCCCTTCTACCTTTCAAAACACCGTTTGAAATCCTCTTTCGACTCACTTGTCTTCTTGCGTTCTTCGCGCCTTCACTGTACTCCGGCGAAGGATCTTCCAGGAACCATCTGAAACCTCACCTCTCCGGAAGAAAGGTAGGATCTTTCATCTCTACTGATCATTTCTTTCTCTCCTTTGAAGGTTTCCTGAGTCCCTTTTGTTTCTATCGTCTAGATGGCTTCCCTTAGGGCACAAGAGTCTGTCCAGTTGACCCCAGACCAACTCCAACGCCTTGCTAAGATTCCCATTTGCTCTGGAAAGGCTGTTGAGTTCTCTCACTTATCTGGAAATCTGTCTTGGGTAGAAGAGACTTTGAATGCTATGGGTTGACCAAAATCTGTCAGATTTCTGAGCCATTTGTTGCCGATGCAGTCAGATCTTTTTATGCTTCATTGCAAATCTCTGCTGGAAACTCAGTAGTAGGGTATGTCAAAGGCATCAAAATCACAATTTCTGAAGAGCTTTTGGTCGAATTGCTGGATTGTCCCAACTCAGGGCATAAGCTTAGTGAGTTCATCCCCTTGGAAAAGCAAAAATTAGGGATTATTGGCAGCCTAGGGACCCTCAGCAAACGAGGACTTCAAGTTAATGAGTTGTCTGCTGAGAAAAGATTGATTCATTCTGTAATTACCAATATCATAACCCCTAGAGCAGGAACTCATTCCTCCATTACTGCTAGAGATGGAAATTTGTTATTTTGGGCAGTTCAGAGGCATAAGGTGAATCTGCCAGCAGTAATTTTGGAGAAGATGATTGCTTCAAAGGATCTACAAGAATCTCTTCCATATGGATCTCTACTTACTCTTATCTTCAAGAAATTTTCAGTGGATCTATCTGGAGAGATGTTTGTTGGAAACAAAGAGAAGATAGGCATTTTTACTTTGAAAAGAAGCAAGTACTCCTTAGTTGGCAAGAAGCAAAATCTGTGGTATAAAAGTTCTGTCCCAGAGTGTGAACATGAGATCTATCCTGATGAATCTTTGGTTTCTCTACTCACAAATGAAGCCCCAGCATCCGAAGTTCAGCATGAACCTCCTTCAATTAGATCAGATCTGAAGACTCATTTCCTGTGCAAGAAGATGTTCCTCCATCCATTCCAGTTCTTGATGCTCCAGAGGACACCATTAATGATGTCCTAAGAGATCTCAGAGGCAAGAAAGTTATTTCTGAAGATATCCCTACCTCTTCCCCCATGATCACCTCTTTGAAGAAAGAGAGCCTCACCACTCTCCTTCTCAGTTTGAGACCCGCCAAGGTCTCAGGGGGAGAGCAGCAACAGCCTCAATGACATCCTGGATTTGGTTAGAAGCCAGCATGAGAACATGTCAGTTCTCCACATGCAAGTTGTTTTGTTAGATGCTAAATTTGATGGTCTGTCTGATGAGGTCAAGCAGATTAAAGATCTTCTACTTCAGTTGGTGTGCCAACCGGGCACCTCTAGGCCATCAGGGCCTGCTTCCTCACAGCAGCAAGAAGAGACTGTGCCAGCTCAAGAGCAAGAACACCAAGCAGAACCTCAAGTACCTGTACCTGAGGAACCAGTCCTTGAGCAATCTGTCAAAGAACCCAGGCAGCCTATTTCAGTTGAATCTCAGCAGCAGCTAGATAAGCAGACCACTGAGCAGCAGGCTCAGTTAGCAGTAGTTGTTTTTGAACCCAGTGTTGAGCAGCAGCAGGTGAACAAATCTGAAAAGCAGCCAGAAGAAGTGGCAACAGACTTAGAGGATTCTATGCAGCAGGCAGCAGCCAAGAGACCTCTCGAGCCCTCTCAGGATTTCCAGACATTTAGAGAAAGGTGAAGAGGAGATTAGTCAAGAATGGTGTACCTGTCAAACCTGTTCTTCCCTCTCCTTCCTCCAGGGCCACATCTCCAACTGCTCATACCAGCTCCACAGCACCTACTCCAGAACCTCAATCTCCTGCTCCCTCATCATCAGCACAACCATCTCCACATTCCTCTCTGGATCTACTTCCAAGTCACTCCTTTCTATAAGGATGTTAAATTTTCTATCTACCCCTGAAGTATCAAGTTAAACCACTTAAAGAGTTCACCATAACTCTTTCCACTCAACCCCTCACTTCTATTCCTCTCTTTCCACTGCCTCAAAGTCTGACTCCAAGAAAACTCTCATGCATTTAGTTGAGATACTTCCTAGTATCCAACTGTCAGCTACCAGTGGACCCAAATTGGGAGATAAACCTTCCTTGCTACTTCCTCCTTTTTGGTATGCCTTCACTCATCACTCTGAACAAAACATGAATTTGTTCAGAGAATATCTTGCTATTAGAGCATTTCTGGAAGTTCATGGGTTGCCAGATTTCACGTTTGAACATTGGCTTCCTATTTTGATACAAACCTCCCAACTTTCTATTTCTGATCTTCAACTCATCTCTCAGAAGAGCCACTGCCTCACACCTCAAGAATTTGTTGATCTCTACCCTGAAGAGGCAGCTAGGTTTTTAGAAAATCAATCCAGAACCCATCACTTGACAACTGCTCAACATCTTTCTCTTAGATTCCATGCCCTTTTTAGAGCATCTCAGGGCCTCTCAGGCCAAGTACCTTGAAATGAGATCTTTCAACCATGAAAGGTTCAAACTGGGATTGCATGATGTTTCCAAGGGCAGTATGAGAATTTGCTCAGAGGGCAAAGAGAAATTGTTCCTTCCATGACAGTGGCATTACCATCAGGTCTTCATCCTCCACTGGTAGGAGCAGTTTCCTACAGAACAGCCTTTGCTGAAACAATCTTCAACAGATTCCTCCGGATTTCTGCCAGATTCAAAATCAAGTACAAATCCAAGCTAAGTTTCCAAAGGTTCATATTTCTTCAGTTATCCAAGAAAGACAAGCATCTTCTTGATATCCAGTTAAGTTTTGCTGAATCCGAAAGATTCACCCCTGAGCAATGGGAAGCAGCCTATCCATCCTATCACTCTCAGTGTTTGAAGATGAAACTTAACATCAATAAATTTCACTCCAAGTGTCTTATGGATTTTCATCAGAGTGTTACTCACCGATGGGCTGAGAGGTACCTTGTGTACTATCAAGCTAAGGATGCAGCCATCTCAAATGGTCTCTACTGGAATCTGACCTTCAATGAATTCCTCCATCTGGCATCCACCAAACAGTTCGTTCCTCTCAAAATCAGGATGGACATTGACAAATATCATTACAGAATTGGTTGGTACAGGAGGCGCCACATCAAGTCTATCAAGAAATTACCCTCCACCAACCCAGCCTACAATGTTGATGATGCTCTGTTTGCTCACTCCTTTAACAAGAATGAGAAAAACTTGGGAGTTCATCCAACCATTCTTAACCTTACTCCCTGCTTCTCTGTTGTTACCCCCCCCGTTCAGCTAGAATCTGAACTTTGTAGTTGTATTTCTTTCTTAGTACTGTTTTTGCCCCTTTATAGATGCAATTTCTTCCTACTTGTGCATTTCTCTGAGTTTTTATCCTTTCTGTTAATGTCACAAAGGGGAGAAAAAGGTATAAAATAGTATATGATACATTATCTATTTAAAGATTTTTTTTGTCATTAACAAAAAGGGGAGAATTGTTGAGCAACTACCTCTAAGAAATTTAATGACTTTCTTAGTTTTTATAAACTATGTTTTTGCTATGACAAATCTTTAAATATATATTTTATACCACAAAGTTTTTTTTAGGTAACAGTATCCTCAAAATTTCTAAGGCCACAACTATCTCTCAGCATACTGAATCCGACTACCATATTCGACTCCTTCAGAATAGCAGTCAGAAGTCATCGAATTTTTTCAAGTCCACATCGTTTACATACCATTCGACTGATGACTTCGACTCTTACAGTCGAATGTCTTTTTCTTTGTGATTCGACTGTGACTTCGACTCTTACAGTCGACTGATTCGACTGATGACTTCGACTCTTACAGTCGAATGTCTTTTTCTTTGTGATTCGACTGATGACTTCGACTCTTACAGTCGAATGTCTTTTTCTTTGTGATTCGACTGATGACTTCGACTCTTACAGTCGAATGTCTTTTTCTTTGTGATTCGACTGATGACTTCGACTCTTACAGTCGAATGTCTTTTCTTTGTAATTCGACTTACAGTTAATGTCCTCTGTATTCAACTAATACCTTCAACTGTCTCAATCGAATACCTTAGAAATCCTCACAGCTATTGTAGTCGAATCACCTTGATCACTCATGAGTCGAATTACTCTTACTCCTTCAATCGACTCACTGTTCACATTCAACTACACTGAATTTGTACTTATACCTTTATACTTGTCAGCTCTATATTTTCTGAACTATATGAAGATCATCAAATCTAGTTTGTTTATCTTTTTCTGACAGGATTTTGACAAAAATGTTTTTTCAGCTTCTAAATTAATTATCCTGTGCTAAACATGTTCTGAAAAGTGTCTCCTTGAATCCTCAGTCCTGATGTCCTACCTTGCCTTATTGTTAGCTTCACAAGACACATAGCATTTATGTAAACTCAGACGCATGGCATCTGACCATCTCACCTACCACTGACAGACCCATACTTTAACTTTTTGTCTATCTGTCTGCTGTCTGTAATACTTGTGGGATACTAGGTTCCATGCCTTGTACTGAATTTTTCTGACCCACCTACCACAAGGGTATGGAGATACGTTTTCTCTTGTGTCTTGTCCTTGCAACAGGCATTTATTGAGCATGTGTTCAGCATGCCTCTCCCTCAGCTACTTGCTACAAGAGCTTATCTTCTAGCTATTAACAAAATGAAGACCTCGGGAAGAAGCATACTTGAAGGCCTGTTGGACAATCTCTTCAAGACTCAAAGGATCCCAGAATTCCTCCTCAAACGGCTATATTGCAAACGGCCACAAAGCTCCAACGGTCATCCTCTCAAACGGTCATATTTTTGAAGATTATAAAAGAGCTCAAGAGGAAAAGAAGATTATAGAGAGACAGATAGATCATCCTTGAAGTGAGAATCCAGAAAGTGCATTCAAGTCTCATTCTCCTGAAAGAGCCATTCGAATTCCTCAAGCTCCCTCTGAAGTCTTCATGCTTGACTTCCTCTGAGAGCTTCCTTGTGTTCAGAAAATTCTGTGGAGAATTTCTGTTTGTGGGTGGCAATTGTACTCAGTTTCAATTCTCTTTAGTCCACCCCTTTTACTTCAGATAGGATTTAGAGTCAATTCTATATCTGTTGTATCCATCTGAAGTCTGTGTGTTTTGTGCTCAATTTTGAGGCAAACACACCTCTGTCGAATTTCCTTGTATTTGTGCAGAAATCTGTCTCTGCACTTTGCCCCTCTTGTGTAGGGAAGGCCTTGGTGAAAAGGCATTGTTGTACCCCTGTATAGGGAAGACTTGCTTGGGAGCAAGTGGTTTGTAATTCCTCTCAAGGGTGAGAGAAGGCCAAATTCATTGGCAGATTAGTGAAATCTCAAGTGGTTGGCTTGAGGACTGGATGTAGGACTTCCATGTGGGAAGGGCCGAACCAGGATAAAATCTGTGTCCAATTTCTTGTGTGTTTGTTTCCGCCAAGTCTACACTTGAATCACACACATCACTTTGAGTACTAACTGTTTATTTAGTGCTGTGATTTTCAGAAGAAATTTTAAAAGGTCAAAAGTCCTATTCACCCCCCTCTAGGACTGTTTTGCTTGCCATTTCGATCCAACAGTAATACCTCTCAAGTTGAGAGAAGGCCAAGTGTTCTTGGCAGTTAGTGAAAATCCCAAGGGGTGCTTGGGGACTGTACGTAGGACTCCTAATTGATAGAGGGGCCAAACCAGGATAAATCTCTGTGCACTTTGTGTGGGATTCGGCCAAGTTTTTCACTTATTTCACACACACTACACTAAGTACTAACATTACTATCTATTGTTATCTATTTTCAAATAAAATTTTAAAGTGTAAGAAGTCTGATTCACCCCCTCTAGGACATCTAAGAGCCATCCTGATCCAACAATTTAGAATCTAGCCAAATTTTTATTTATTTATCAAATATTTTTTACACATGCGGTAATAGTGTGTATGTATTTAACTAGATTTTATTTATCTTTGATTTTTAATTATAAAAATTTCCAGGGTGCTACAAATAAGATGATGGCTCCTTCTTGCTTTTTCTCCAGGTGGCGGCCACACCAAGATTCTCCAACAGCAAGGAAGATGGGAGTGAGAGACAAAGGGGGAGAGAAGGAGGTGCTCCAAGCAAGGGCTTGTAGGCTTGTCATTTTTTAGATTATATTAAGAAAATTCTACATCATATAATGATGCCCCAAAGTGGTTCTCATCATTTAATCATCTAAATGATTTTTCTATTTTTTAATTTTTTGTAACGCCCCGACGCGGAATATCGGAGCGGTAAATAGTTAATATAGTATAGAGTGAGAAATAAACATCAAACCATTGCACAAATTGGAATAGTACCAAATGATCCAACTTCATTAATAATTCCACTAATCATCTATTACAATCACTAATTTAGAGCCATAACTATGGGCCCAGAGTACTTTATTCAAATCTAACAACTATAAAATAACTATCCATCTAACTAACTACTAAAAAGCTTTGGTTGTTGAAATGACAAGTCACTCCTGGTCTTTCTCATCCCCTTCCTCATTCATGTGGTAGTCTTCATCAGACTCACCTGAAACACATGAAATAAATAGCACAGGATGAGCGATAATCGCCCAGTAGGACTTAATATCTCGTGTAAACATGCATGCTTTAAGTGATTAATGTCTTATCAAGTAGAATAACTATAGAGAATGATCAAATATAGTCAAGAGAGTAATGTAATGATAGCAAGAGAACAATAGTACTTTCACATGAAAATAGCACAACTAGCATGACAACAGATTGGTCATATAACGAAATAACATGTAATATTTGCACAAATGTGCACTAGTCGAGATAGCACATTCGGTCGAACTTCTTTCAATCGAGAGAACATAGTATAGTTATTGAAGGGTTGCGGAATTCCCTATATGGTAATCTAGAAGGGGGTTGAATAGATTACTGTCGATTAAAAATGTTTATCACCTTCTTTTCTTTAAAACATAGATTATCAAAACAATATAAACTCTAAGCTATGTGTGGATGTGTGTGACTTGATGACAGATAGATAGCAAACTACAATACGTGTGTATAGACGCCGTGCCCACCAAACATCTAGCGTAAAAGCGTTCAAACCACAAGACACACAGATTTACGTGGTTCAGAGTACATAACTCGTGTATCCTACATCCACGGGCCACACACACACGCAGAACAATCTGCTTATGAGCTAGTTCACAAACTACAACTCACACACACGTGTTATCTGATGTGCAACCACGATCAGATCAACACCCACACACACAGATATGAAAAAGTAGAAACATAGAAGAGTTTGAGAGTTGAAGAACAAATCCAAATTTGTAAACTCTTCTGGTAAACGTCTGGCTGGACTTCAAGCTTCGTCTTGATGATCACAAGTTGATGGAGACACTTGAATCCACAATGTTCAGGCTTCACCTTCCGCTGGAGATACTTCTCTTCTTGGTTCTGGGCGGTAGGTTGAAGCAGAGCAGCAGAACAAGACTTCTCTTGAGAACTCTTTAGGGTTCTTGCTTAGAGGCTGCTTGTGTACAAGATTTGCTTCAAAAGGATGTTTATATATTGGTGTTTACATATGGAGAGACGTGGTAGAAGGAAACACCAAGTTTGGTAACTTTCAAACTTCCCGTATATCAAGCTTTTGTACGTCTGTCGACAGGTCATACACTTGCTGTCGACAGGGATCAACAGTGTGCCAAGTTCCAGAAGTCTGGAAGTTCTGTTGAAGCTCTCACTATGTGCATGTCGACAGGTGCCTTGGTGCTGTCGACAGGCACATGTTTTCCAGAACTGTGATTTTCTGACTATATGCTTCTGTCGACAGGAGGCTTTGTTGCTGTCGACAGGGATTGTTTTCCAGAACATGTATGTTGATGACTGTTGGTATCTGTCGACAGGGTCTTGATGGCTGTCGACAGGTACACTGTCTTTTGACTTTTCTTGATCTTTCATACTTGTTGTTGGCACATGTCTTGCATAGTATATCTCCTACATTAGTAAACATAGTTAGTGAGATATTATGAACATATATAATCAAGCATTGTACCCATTATTGTGACAAGTCATTTGTATGAAGATCTCATGCATAAACTCATTCACATTGTCCACATTTGTTTACATTGTTCATCATTGTTCATCATCAAACAACATGTTGTATTATTATTTAGAATGTGAACCCAACATTCTCCCTTTTTGATGATGACAAAATTAATCAATTATTAAGTAAGTGCACAATTGAGTTTTCTCCCCCTTTTGACAACATCCAAAAGCACACACCAGAGAACATGTATTATGCACAGAACAAGGATTTGCATTGATTTTCCATAAGACATACACAGTACATGAGGTGCTAATAGGAGAAATTACATGTAAAGGGAAAGACAAGACATGATGACCTTTGGAAAGCAACATTACATAAAACAGAATAGGATTCAAATGAAACTAAGATAACAGGACTGGAGTCAATCCTAGACACATAAACTAGCTAAGCATCTTCATCAGCTATGCTGTGTAGGACGCTCAGTAATAATGGTGTCCAGACGTGAATCCAGTGCTGCAATGCTAGAGTCCATTGTGTCCATTCTTGCATGAGCCTATCAAACCCTGTTGTCATCTGAAGTTGTAAATGAGCAAGTAGTTGACGGATGGAAGGCTCAGCAACATCAGCAGTAGCATCTCCGGAGCATCTAGTGGCTCAGACTGGGAGTCTTCTTCATTTTCAGCATCTTTTCATCTTCATCTTCCTCGTCAGCACCATCATCCTTAGCAGCAGCTGCTCCTTTGCCCTTGAGGTCGCGTGTGACAAGGCCATCTACGAATTGTAGCCCATCCTCTGAGCAGCCGTGAGGTCATAGGAGCTACGGGATTTGAGATCCGTCATCTCCTCCTTGGGATTTGAATGCCAATGAATAGGAAGAGAGAAGTGAGTTGGCATGCAAAGGGCATAGATCTCTTTGCACTGCGAATGCATAGGCGAAGAATAGAGACCATGAGGAGAGGGAGGTTGATGGGTTCAGCTAGTAGGAATTGATGAAGCAGAGACTTGTGAAGGGAGGCAAGTTCTCGGCTACCATCCTTGGGAACTATGAGAGTGGTGAAGATGTGATGGATGGACGATGAAGTGGAGGGAATGAGTTGGCATTTAGTTGCTTACGATCAGTAGGATCGTAAGGCTGCAGAGTAATGAGAGTGTGGTACTCTTCGGGGGTTGGATGATCGGACTTGATGTCTATCCGGTGTTGGGGATTTGCAAGGGGTGGATAAGAGGTTTGGAGTTACCAGGAAGGGAGTCTGTTTCACCTTGAGTATAACTCACCGCTGCTGGACAATCGGAGGTTGTTGTAGATTCAGTCACGGCGGTTGGTGAGTACCGCTTGTGATTGTAGCAAAAAGGAGCCCAACCCTGGACATCAAAGAGAGGCTGTAGTTCGGAAACATATCCTCCAGCGAGACAAAGTCGATGTAGCGGGGCAGCACGAGCTTCGTGAAGGTACCATGGACATTGAGAAGACGAAGAGTAGGCGAGATGACGAGCTCCGGAAGGAGTAAGATGCAAGGGTGCGGAGATCTCTTCCGGTGCCCTAGAGAAGAAGAAGGATTTTTGGTAAAAGGAGGAAAGGGAAGGGTTTTGGGAAGTGGTAGAGGGTGGAAGGGGTTGTGGGAACCTTTTAAAGAAGGTGTTGAGAATTTGAAAGGTTGGGTCCCACAAAATCCGGCCTTAAACCCTGCCTGTTGGGCTTCAGACGAAGTCTGGCCGCCGGCTGTCGACAGGGCCTGATGCCTGTCGACAGGGACATACAGTAAATGGCCAATTTGCTGTTTTGGTGGGTTTTGTGAATTGGAACTTTGGAGCAGTGATCCTAATGTTTATTTAGGTGTATAAGAGGTGAACACATATTTTAACCAACCATATACAAAGATATAAAAAGCCAATTCATTTTCCTTAATGGTTTTAACATAATACCCAAGGAATTTTAAGTTAGAGCATAAAAAAAAACACACTACTAAAATGAAGAACCAATGCACTCTCACCCTTCGTTGTATAAATGCAGTGTAAGACAACACAATCCCCATTTTGTTGATAGGCAATGATGCATGAAATGAATATCTATATGTCAAGACAATCATAAAACCAATAACCCTGGGATTTATGACTCAGTGGAGGCTTCACACTATTTCATTTTTCTTTATTTGCAATTCAAAAAGGCAATGGGAAAAAGTGGTACTTAAGAGGACTTCACACCTTTTGACGTGAGGATAGACATTACAAGTGCCCATACACCCAGTTACTCAGTGGAAGTGTCTAGCATACATGTACAGAGTTGATGAGTGAGCCTTTTGACGCGAGGGCAGACATTTGTGATGCCCATCACCCCGGTTACTCAGCAAAATACAGCATTGCTCTATATTTATCCCAATTTGAAGTTGAATTTTATTTTTCTTATGTGAATGCTATTTTTCAGAAATAGGTAGCTATTCTCCAAGTATTGCTTAAAAGCTCAAGATCAAGTAGTTTATGATTAGCTATCAATATTAGACATACAGTTCCATGACCAAAAGACTGATCAAGTAAATTGAGAACTATGTTTGCCTACAAAGAAATTATTAGAGGAGTGAGGTGTATATCCTTGAGAGTTGTGAAATGTTTCCAAAATGATAGAACCTAAACCCAAAATGAGTAGTATGTGAAAATCATAGTGGTATAAAGAATAGCCTAAATATCATTTGTACATGGTGTGGTCAAACATGCATTAACACCTTATAGACACCTTATTTGTTAAACATGAAGCTGCTCACTGAATGTGTGGAAGAAATGGGCTTGAAGTTCCAACTTTCAGTGTGTCTATTGATAGGGGAGAAATGGCCTATCGACATGATCACACAGACAGAAGATTAAGGGTTCTGGGAGGCAGAGACTGTACATATCTGTCGACAGAGGAAAGTGGACCTGTCGACAGATGTACACAGTGTACAGAAAGAGTGTTCTGTCTGGCTTGATCTGTCGACAGGGTGCTTGTAGGCTGTCGACAGATGCTGTACAGAGGCAGTTTAAGAATAGAATGAAAGACAGAATTGATCAAAGGTTGTGAGGGAATGAGATAGACAAAATTGAGTGATTTCCTTCACATTAGCATTCATATAACTTAAACTTGCTCCCCCATAATGTGTGCTATTTGTACAAAGATCCAAGTTCATGAAGACAAATTTGCACATATAGACCAATCAAATAAGCACACCAAGCATGTAGTAATACAGACCATCAAGTGTTTTCAGATTTTCAAAGAGATTTTGAATGGGCATAATTGTAAGAAACTAATTCCATATGTAGAGTATATGCCCCTTTCATGCCACATGACTATGGATACTTGGCGGAGAATATTTTCTCACGCATAATGAGAGTTTCAAAAAATAAACTTGTTCTTCCACACATCACCATTTGATATACCTCATAGTTAGGGCACACAAGGGACATATGCTTAACATTTGTGTTAAGTTTCATGCAATTTGCACAAACCCAATTCTCTTCTCAATGTGGTGAATCTATCTTCTGCCAGAGGTTTGGTAAAGATGTCAGCCAATTGTTTTTCAGTGGGTATGAAGCTAATTTCCAAGGTTTTATTGGCTACCTCATCTCTCAAGAAATGATGACGAATCTCTATGTGTTTTGTCTAGAGTGTTGAATGGGAGTCTTTAAGAGAGATGCACTAGTGTTGTCACATAGGATAGGTGTGCATCCAATATCGATGTTATAGTTACACAGTTGACTCTTTATCCACAACACTTGTGTCGCACAACTCCCTGCAGCAACATATTCTGCCTCTGTAGTGGAGAGTGCAAAGGAGTGTAGCTTCTTGGATGCCCACGAAACCATGCAACCACCAAGCATTTGGCAATAGCCACTAGTGCTTTTCCTGTTAATTTTACATCCAGCGTAATCTGCATCAGAATAAGAAATCAACTCAAAACTACTACCTGCTGGATACCAAAGGCCCAAGTCATACGTACCTGAGAGATATCTGAAAATTCTCTTGACTGCAATTAAATGGCTTTCCTTTGGACTAGATGGTATCTAGCACAAAGACAAACATTGAATTGTATGTCCGGTCTACTTGCAGTAAGATAAAGGAGTGAGCCAATCATACCTCGGAATTGTTTGGCATCTACCGATTTACCTTTCTCATCACTTTCTAGCTTAATGCTTGTGCTCATTGGTGTTGAGGCAGGCTTGGCTTGTTCGAACTGAAATCTTTTGAGCAGTTCTTTTACATATTTCTCTTGGTTGATGAAGAATCCGTCTTCTAACTGCTTAACCTGCAAACCAGAAAAAATTAAAGCTCCCCCATTAAGCTCATCTCAAATTCACTATGCATGTGTTGTGAGAATTCTTCACACAGTGAAGGGTTAGTGGAACCAATATAATGTCATCCACATAAACTTGAACAACTATGATATGATTGCGGACTTTCTTTGTAAAGAGTGTTTGGTCCACCTTACCTTTGAGTAGTTTTTGCTTACCATAAATGTGCTTTGCCTGTCGTACCAAGCTCGGGTGCCTGTTTCAAACCATAAGAGATTTGTGTATTTAAATACATGGTTTGGTTTATGATGATCCTCAAAGCCAGGTGGTTGAGAGACATACACTTCCTATTTTATGTAGCCATTCAAGAAGTCAGTTTTGACATCCATTTGAAACAATTTAAACTTGTTTGAGCATGCATATGCTAACAAGATTCTAACTGCTTCTAGACTAGCTACAGGTGCAAAGGATTCTTCAAAGTCCACACCAAACTCCTGATTATATCCCTTTGCAACCAATCTAGCCTTGTTTCTCACCACTTTACCCTCTTCATTAGTTTGTTCCTAAAAACCCATCTTGCCCAATTACAGAAATTTCAGGGGTTCTAGGAACTAAACTCCAGACATTATTTCGTTGAAATTGCCCAAGCTCCTCATGCATAGCATCAATCCATGAGTTTTCTTTTAATGCTTCTTCAACATTTTTAGGTTCCACTTGAGATACAAAAGCTAAATGATCCTGTTCAACTATTTGATTAACCTGAGACCTAGTTTGAACTGAGTCATTTATGTCACCTATGACATTCTCAAGTGGATGAGCTTTAGAATACCTCACATTAGTGACTGTTGAAGGTCCGAGTTGATCTTGCATTTGAGGAGGTTTTCTGGAGGAGGGGTGGCTGGAGGATTTTCAGCTTGAGGTTGATCTTGTTGTTGTGGATCTTGTGCAGGTACTTCTTCTTCATTTTTGAACAGATGTCCGTCATCTTCATCATCGTACCTGCGAAGATATCCACTTTTACTTTTGAGAGTTGTTTTAGAGATTGCATTTGGTTTTCTTTGTAGTTCTCCAAGTGTTGTATCTTCAGTTTCATCTGCAAACCTGTAAAGATTAGAACTGTTAGGCTTGGTTTTGAGATTCATCAAATACAACATGTGGATTTCTTCCACTGTTCTAGTTTTCAGATTAAAACCCTATAGGCTCTAGAGTGTTCTGAGTACCAAGAAAAATACCTTGATCGCTCTTGGCTTCAAACTTGTCCAAATCATTTTTATCATTGTTATGTATGAACACTTTTGAACCAAAAACTCTAAAGTACCCAATGGTGGGTTTTTTACCTTTCAGAAGTTCGTAGGGAGTTTTCTTGAATACCGGTCTTACCATGGCTCTGTTAAGAATGTAGCATGACGTGTTTACCGCTTCTGCCCAAAAGGTTCTTGCTAATTGATTCTCGACCAGAAGCGTGCGAGCCATCTCCACCAAGTTCTATTCTTCCTCTCCATAACCCCATTTTGTTCTGGTTCTTGGGGAGGAAACAATGTTTTCTATCCCTTGGTTCCTGCAAAAATCAGAGAAGGAGGTATTGTCAAATTCTCCCCCTGATCAGTGCGGATGGAGCATATTTTGTTGACATTTCCATGCTCACTTTATTGAAAAATTCTTCAAATACTTTCATTGCTTCATTCTTGTGAGCCAGAAATTTTACCCAAGTGAACCTAGAGAAGTCATCTACAATGACAAAACCATAACGCTTGTCCATTGAGACTTAGTGTTCTCGGTAGGTCCAAATAGGTCCATGTGCAACAGTTCATAAGCTTTAGAAGTACTCACCGTGCTTTTGATTTGAAGGATTTCGGGTTTGTTTTTCCTGTGCACATACATCACAAAAA
Source organism: Colocasia esculenta (assembly GCA_014218235.1). Taxonomy (NCBI): domain Eukaryota; kingdom Viridiplantae; phylum Streptophyta; class Magnoliopsida; order Alismatales; family Araceae; genus Colocasia; species Colocasia esculenta. The sequence continues at coordinate 27,218 of JACBKR010003643.1, forward strand.
TTTTCATTTTTATTGAATGGAATTTCAGGAAGTCCACTTACCAATTTGAGCCTCATGATCTTGTGCAACAATTATAACTAGCATGACCAAGCCTACGATGCCACAATGTAAGCTCTGTTGGGTTGAATGCATATTCATATCATTTCCCTCCTATTTTGATGATGACAAGAGGTATTTTAAAGCAATTAAATGAAACATGTCAAAAACATCATACCTGAACATTTATCATTTGTACTCATAATAAAACATTTTACTAATATATATGTTTATTTTCAGTACAAACACCTTTTACAAAAGAAGTGTCGACACACCCCTCAATGGTGTCGACACATCACCTCAGTCTCAAGGCAAAAAGCTGAAGAATTGCCTAGACGTGTCGACACATGTCAAGAGTGTGTCGACACGAGTTGCAATTCCAGGAATAAGTGTACCCAGGTCGACACACTCTCAGAGCAGGTCGACACTGGACCCAGTTCCCAGAACAGCTAGTTTGCAGATTTGGGACAGCAGGTCACACACTCTCAGAGGGCAGGTCGACACGGGACCTTCTTCCCAGAACATCAGTTCTCATATTTGGGACAGTGTGTCGACACCACCACCAGGGCAGGTCGACACACTACGGAAAGTTTGCAACTTAAAGTGGATGGCTGCCACGTGTCAGCCCAGGCCGATGGGGAATCAACCTAGGATCGTGTGCCCTTATACCTAAAGGTATCTTTGGACTCTTTTGGGTATAAAGGCCCTATATTGGCCATCCATCCATAGAGAGACCCAACAAAGCTCTTAGAGCCTCCTGGAAGTTTCCTGGCGGCGACAAGAGGTTGTCTCCCTCCTCTGCTCTACGAGTGCTTCCAGAAGACCAATTCTCACCAATTCAAGTGTGAGAATTGAGTGTGATCCTTGAAGAAACCTCTGAAGCATCCCAAGGAAGCAGATCCTGTAGAAGCCT
>JACBKR010003644.1:0-28115 GCA_014218235.1 Colocasia esculenta
TAGATGTGATTGAGTCTTTTTACCCATTTGTCCATTTATTCTTTTTCATTAACATGAAAATGATCTTGACTCGGTCTTTTTGCCCTTTGAAAACGCATTTGCTCTTTTATTACAAAACGGGTCTTCGTTCGAGTCTTTTATTCCTTTGAAAATGTGCAATGATCTGCTTGCTTTTCTTGTTACAAAAGAATTTCATGTGGGTCTATTGTTCTTCTTCCTTTTTTTTTTAGAAAAGGAGCCTTATTAGGTCTTGAAAACATGAGGTGACCCATTTGCTCTTTAATGCCGAAAAAGGGGTTTTCCTATTCTTTTATTTCATTTGAGACTTGTGAGAATGAGAGTTGGCCTATTTTCTTATTATTATTATTTTTTATCATGAAAAACTTTGATTTGATCTCTGCTGTTTTAAAACGTGTGCAACGTAGAATTCTTTGTTTGCCCATTTGTTGCCCTCATGATGAACATTCCCTCCATTGGCTCTCTTACTCCATTAGACATGGGGATTTCTTTAAGGAAGAGGAGGACCCTTGCCGATTCGACCTTCACGGCAAATCCGACAGCATCTCCCCTTATCTCGGTTGGTAGGGGAGAGCACGATACACACACCCCCACCAAAATGGAGGTAGTACCAAAAGAGAGGGCGTATGTCAAATAAAGACATACCCTAATGGCATATGGCACCACCCAAGGCAAGCCTTCGGTGGGGGTGGGTATCACCATGACCACCACAAATACGATCGGTAGACGAAGCATGTGCGGGCCCATATGCCCCGACATAGACATCACGTTGTCCACTCGGGTTAAATGGGCTTCTCATCGGTCCATTGTCCATTTCTTTGGCCCGAACCACCACTACAAGAAAAGCGGATATAGCGACCGATATTGCGACCGAATAAATCGGTCGCTAGTCTGTCTCTATCAGCGACCAACTAGAGACCGATAGCTTCGGTCGCATATAGGAGATACTGAATTTGAGACCGAATAAGTGCGGTCGCTATATCGGTCGTTGTAGCCCTAATTACGACCCCGACCAACCCTTTCCCTCCCTCAACTTCCCTCTCGTCGTTCCCTCCCCCCCGACCAACCTTCCCTCCCCTTCGTCGTTGCCGGAGCTGCTAAGGAGCTCGCCGCCGCGTGCAGCCGCCGTCGACATCGTCGACTCCGGCCGCCACTGTCGCCGTCGAGGAGATCGTCGCCGCCTGCAGCCGCTGTGGACGTCGTCGCCGCCGCTGTCGGTACCCGTCACCACTGCCGCCTGCCCATCGTCGCCGGTAAGTCGAGCTCCTACCCCCGCCCCCTGCCCCCTTCCTCCTCCCCCCTCCCTCCCCTCCCAACTGTCGCCACTGTCCCCTACCCCCCCCCGCCCCCTACCCCTTCCTCCTCCCTCCCTCCCCCGCCGAAGAAATCCCCATGCCCCCTTCCTGCTTCCCCCCCCTCCCCCCTTATTTGCAATCTACTACCCCTCTCCTCTCTCCCCATCCCCCCCCCCCCCCCCCCACTGTCGCCCACGTACCTCTCCCCACCCCCCTGCCGCCACCACGTCCTCCTCCATCGACTGCTGCGTGTCCTACTTGGGTGTAGGCATAGCAAGGGAACCAGTCGCCTCCCACCCTTTGTGGGGTTGTTTACCAGTTGGTAGGGGGAATAGAAAGTGTTTTCCACCGCCCCCATATGTTCCTTCCGGTCTCATATGACTGATGTACTCAGAATCTATTGATTAATTGCAACATGCCAGTTACATCCCCATGTTATGTTTCTGCATTTTTTTTCTTCACATGACCCCATCGCCACAATCCAACGTGCTCAGTCCCCTCTTTCTGTTCATTTGGATGTGATTTCGTTATTGTAGAGCTGTAAGTGCCCCCCCTCTCATACGCCCAGACCAGACATTAACTTGTGCTCAGTCTGGTATGTGAGGGCCGTTTGGCATATATATGGATTTCCTCCTTTTTTTTTTAATCGATCTGAAATTCTTCCATTGTGCAGATCCCTTCCCCAACCTCCTATCTGCGATATGTTTTTTTTTTTAATCTAAACAGTAGAGGGCCATGTAACCTCCTAGGATCAAGGTGCTCAGGATGACTGATGTGTTTAAACCCATTTAGATCTGGATGCTTGAAGCTTACCTAGAGAATGGGTAGGGCCTCAAACTCTGATGATCAGATATAGACCACATTCGCTGCACCCTTTTTTTTTTTTTTTTTTATTTACTTGCATGTTATGCTATACCAGGTGAGGGAGATGCCATTGAACAGGGGTATTCCCCTCATGATCCTGTTGCATCATCCTAAAGCCTCCAACAACAGCCCATCGAGTTGGTGTCATGATTTCCTTTTTATTTGTTTGCATTTTCGTGATCTGTTCAACAGGATTTGTGTCCCTCCCTGTTACTTTGAGTATTTCGGTACATTAAATGCTTTCATCTCCTCCTCCTTTAGCACATTAATGACCACAATCTTACCCCACTTCACAGAACATGTATCATCCCGGCGAGTAAAAGCTATGCTTTAGCCACCGATACATGGATATTGTAGCCGGGGAACAGCAAACACCATGTTAATAACAAAACCTTATGTCTCTAAGCTCGCCTTTTGGTCTCGGCATATACCGGCTCTCTCGTAGGTGTGCCTCGAGAGTTGGTGCCGTGTGCCATGGTGGTGATGTCTCCGGCATTCACACCAGTGTTGGTACCGTCTCCATTGCCGCCGCTCTCCTCTGACTCTTCCCCTCTCGCCACCCCCCCCATCTCCTCGTCTCCTTCTCTTGCTAGGTTTTCCTCTCTCTGTGTTTGTCTAGGTCTTCCGTCATTTGGAGGTTTTTGGTGCGGATCTTAGCAACATTTGGTTCAAGTTGTTAGTCCTGGAAGACCCCTATCTATTTTGGTCAACTCGAGTAATGGGTTCACCAATACATTCATGTTGTACTATCTAAACTGTTTTACCTTTACTACTGCACAATGAAGATGCATGCTTTCCTCCATCCGAGCAAGCTTTAAGTGTTCCAACTTCAGTTGTTTCCTCCTTTGGGTCCTCTTCCCCATCATACACAGATGTAAAGAATGTGAACCGCACAAAGCTTATCAGATCATTGGCCAAAAGATGTGAACCGCCCCCCCCCCCCGGGCAACGCTCCCCTCCCCCAGCTTACCTTCCCCCACCCCCTGACCGCGCAGCCCCCCCTCCCCTTGCTTCCCTTCCCCACCCCCCCCTGCAGTCATAATCCCTTGTAGAGAGTGTTGTTTAATGATCAAGGGTTCGCATTGAACGATCAAGGTACATCGGGATCTCGATCCTCCCCTTTTGCATCGAACGTACAAGAGTGATATGAGAATGTAGAGGTCATAGAGGAGGTGGCACCTCACAAGCATATATATGCATGGTAGCTTAATTAAGATACTCCTTTAACATGCAGCATGGTTATGTATTTAAGGCAGGCCGCACACATCAATTCACGTACGTCAGTGTGATGTGCAAGGCATCGTTTTAAAAGAGTGTACATGTAGCTAGGCTGTTATGATATTCTTACAGGTGCTATTCTTCACATATCAATCCACTTGCATTTCTCAAATCAAGTAGGGCTTCATCTTTCAGTGACCCTTTGGGTACCCAAGGAAATGGGAGATTGTAATTAAGGAATACCTGATTAGCTAGGAGCTGGTCATTTGGTCGGTGGGGTGTGATCATGAGGTTAGCCCTGTTTAGTTGGAGTTGATCATTACTGTTGTATTTTGATTACAAAGAATTAATTAAGTTTTGTTAACAACGTAACAAGTACTAATTCTTTTGATGATGTTTAGGGGCAGCTAATTAACCTTTTATCTCATTGAGTCATGTGTCCCAATTCTTCACATCTTCTAATGCCAATAAGTCATATATTAGTACAAGTGAGCATAATGCAAAGGGTAAATCTGATTCACTTATCAAATACCCTCATAGAGAGTGTTGTTTCCAAGCTCAAATTTGAACTGTGACTGCCCCAGAATTCTTACAATTTCTTAATTATTCTTCTCCCAAGCTTCTTAATGTCCTCAAGGATATAATTTCAGTGGTGCTATATTAATATTTAGTTAGATATGCACTCATGAATAATGCTCTCCATCATGCATGTTATGCCATGCCATTGATTGCTCTTATGAATATGTGGATGTTAAACAAATCTATATTTTCATCATCTACATGTATTGCTAATTGCACATGTTATTGGTGTTTTTGTAAATTTCACATGTTTATGTGCTTGTTGATATGTATAGAGTTTTTAGAATACTTATTTTTGTGCTTTTAGAATGTGTTATTATCTTGTCAATAATTAATTAGTTGGGTGTTGTATGTGAGCTGAGATGCGTGGGTGCAACCTAACATTGCACGCATCTTAGGAGAGCGTGTTAAGCCCGTGTCAATCAACCTACCCGTTCAAGACTTTGGGATTGATGTGCACGTTCTCATTTTGAATGATGAGAACGTGTATATCTGACTCAAAGTCTTGAATTGTCCCGTTTGGACAGTCTGTGAATGTTTGATCGCACTTAGGTGGTTAATTACTATATGTGTTTGTGTTGTTTTGTTAAAATTTTGGTTGCGTCTTCTCACTCCTCTCTGATATACCTTTATTGATTTTGATTATTTTCTTAACCACTTATTAGTAAGTGTTTAAGAAATTTCTTAATCAATAAATATTTTGTGGTATATCGGAGAGGTGTGGGGAGATGCTGCCGAAATTTTTAGCAAATAACACAACACATATAGTAATTAATCGTGCGATCAAACCTTCACAGATGGGTTAAAAAGTGAAAATCTAAATGATATTTCATTCCTATTTAAAATGGCAGAGATGGACGATGTGAGGAAAGGGTTGGACTTTTTATTTTGTTAGACATGTTAAAGTTTTGTGTGTTTACATTTCATTCGCACAGGGAAAATGTCGGAAGATCGTTCATGGATGTACCGTAGAGTAGTTGATCAGGTGGTGTCTACGGAATTTAAAAATGGAGTTGAGAGATTCATTCAGTTTGCTTTGAGAAATCCTATTGAAGCTGTAGATTGTGAGGGTCGTATCCGATGTCCTTGTGCAGTCTGTAAGAATTTGAAGTGGCTGACAACATGGGATGTACAACGTCATTTATACAGAAAGGGGTTTGTTAAAGATTATGCAAACTGGATATGTCATGGTGAAACATTGTGGTCCTTCCAGCCTGCCGAGCCTGCCAATGTTGGAAGTTCATATGTTGATATGGTCATAGATGCTGCTGGTCCAGGATTCAATGTTCATGAGGAGCATGTACACGATGAAGAACCGCCAAACAAGACAGCTGAAAGATTTTATCAGCTACTCAAAGATGCTGATGAGCCATTGTGGAATGGATGTCAAAATCACTCTCGACTGTCTGCGGTGTCACAATTATTGAACTTGAAATCTGAATTTCACATCAGTGAGATTTGTTTTGATCGTTTGTTACTGATTATCAAAAGTATGTTGCCACAAGATGAGAAGTTACCTGAAATTTTTATCGTGCAAAGAAGATGGTCACTGACTTAGGGCTTGGATATGAGAAAATAGATGCATGTCCTAATCATTGCATGCTATATTATAATGAGGATAAAAGTAAGGTATCATGTTCCATATGTGGTCATGATAGATTCAAGCCTAAGAAAGGGGACAATTCAAAGCAAAAAGATATACCATATATGTCATTGCGGTATTTTCCTATTGCACCGAGATTGCAGAGAATGTATATGTCATCAAAGATAGCTCAACATATGAGATGGCATGCGGAAAGAGTACGTCGACAACATAATGTAATCACTCATCCTGCAGATGCCGAAGCTTGGAGTCACTTTAACTGTGCTCACCCTACTTTCTCAAAAGAGTCGCGTAATGTAAGACTGGGTTATGTACTGATGGATTCAATCCATTTGGAGGTTCAGTGACTTCCTACTCTTGCTGGCCAGTTTTTGTGACACCATACAATCTTCCGCCAAATATGTGCATGAAACGAGAGCATTTATTTCTATCATTATTGATCCCTGGTCCAAAAAATCCTGGAAAAAAACTAGACATATATCTCAGGCCGTTGATTGATGAGTTGAAATTGTTATGGACCGATGGGGTTACTACTTATGATGCATCCAGAAAGCAAAATTTCACTATGAAGGCTGCATTGATGTGGACAATAAATGACTTTCCTGCATATGGAATGTTATCTGGCTGGAGTACCCATGGAAAACTAGCATGTCCTTACTGTATGGATAGTTCCAAATCATTTGTACTTAAGCATGGTGGCAAGTCATGCTGGTTTGATTGTCATCGACAATTTCTACCAAGGGACCATCCGTTTAGAAGGCAAAAAGATGCATTCTTAAAGAACAAAATTGAATTGGAAGAAGCTGATTTTGAACGGTTGTCTGGTCCACATTTAGCAGCAAGGGTACAGAACTTACCAGATATAACACAATTGTCGAGCAGCACAAGACATCTCCCTGGATTTGGGAAGGATCACAACTGGGTCAAAAAAGTATCTTCTGGGAATTGCCTTATTGGTCAACTCTTCTTATACGACATAACCTCGACGTCATGCATGTTGAGAAGAATGTCTTTGATAATGTGTTCAACACCATTATGGACATAAAAGGCAAAACAAAGGACAATGTGAATGCTCGTTTAGACTTGAAAATACATTGTAAACGTCCAGAACTGGAACTTCTTGATAGAAATGGTACAACAGTTAAACCGAAAGCAATTTACGCCCTTGGAGCTGCACAGATTAAAGAAGTATGCTTTTGGCTAAAACAATTGAGATTTCCAGATGGTTATGTGTCCAACATTGCTCGTTGCGTGAATACAAATGAGGGAAAATATATGGAATGAAAAGTCATGACTGTCATGTGTTCATGCAGAGGTTGTTACCTATTGTATTTCGTGATATGCTGCCGAAGCCGATATGGGGAGCAGTGACTGAGTTAAGTCAGTTTTTTAAATTTTATGTACATCAGAGCTCAGGTATGAAGATGTGGAAACTATTGAACAGAATGTGATCACGACAGTTTGTAGATTGGAAAAGATATTTCCACCCTCATTCTTTGATTCAATGGAGCACCTGCTTATACACTTACCATATGAAGCTAAAGTAGGAGGGCCAGTACAATTTAGATGGATGTATCCATTTGAGAGGTAATTTATATATATTTTCTCCTCATAATTCAATATCTTTTGATGTGTTTTTCATTATCCTATGAACATTCTGGTAGGTGCATGCATGAATTGAAAATGAAAGTTCGCAACAAGGCAAAAGTAGAGGGTTCCATTGCGGAGGCGTACATTATGGAAGAAATATCAAATTTCTGTTCAATGTACTTTGAACCTGAGATACAAACTCGTCGTACTCGGCCACCACGTAATGATGATGGAGGAGACTCCTTTCACTCTGATCGGCTCTCTATATTTAAGTATCCTGGACGTGCGTATGGACGTTCTTCGTGTCGGATGCTAAATGATAGAGAATTGCACTGTGCAGAAATTTACATCCTTTTAAATTGTATGGAGGTTGAATCTTATGTTGCGTAAGTTCTCTGCTTACATTATGTTTATGTCCATAACTTGTTAATTTTCATTCCATCTATAATGCTCTAATGTTCATAATACAGACAATTTGACTCAGAATTAATCCAAAGATGTCCATATCTCTCTGACATGGAGGTTGAAAAAGAACGAGAAAAATCATTGGCTTCTTGGCTGAAATATCGTGTAAGTATTATTACTAATCTTTCTCCTTGTTAGGCCAATTTATGACTAATTCTGACTAGTGTGCTCTCCATATGTAGGTTGAAAATGGTTTTATTACTGATCAAAGAATTCGAGAGATCAGTTATGGCCCATCGAAAGTTGCACGTACATATCCAGCATTTATTGTGAATGGGTATAGATTTCACACTAGACAATATGGGCAGAATAAATCAACAATGAACAGCGGGGTATGTGTGAAAGGAAGTACATATAATGAAAATGAATGTGATTATTATGGTATTATTGAGGAGATCTTAGAATTGCAATATCTCGGAGATGACAACCATATATTTCTGTTCAAGTGTCATTGGTTTGATCCAAATTCTGTTCGAAATGACACAACATATGGGATTGTCGATATCAGACATAAGTCCAAATTGAATACTTATGATCCATTCATTTTGGCCGCACAAGCCCAGCAGGTCTATTATACAAAGTATCCATCGTCTAGAAATAAAGAAAGAAATGATTGGTGGGCAGTTTGCAAGGTTAAGACAAGGCTTTTCCCGGATTATGAGTTGGATTTGACTGAAACAGTAGAATTGGATGTGAATTCCGAATTCTTTCAATCAGATTTGGGTGATGATGTAGACTTGCCTGCTTCTAGTGATGAATCTGTGGAGGCACTGTCTTTATCTAAAGAGAATGAAGTGGAAGAAGTCGAACCAGAACAACTTGAAATACAGTTGGGGGACTCCGATGAGGAGGAATATATTAGTGATCAAAATGAATCTGATAATGAAGATGTGAATGCTGAATTTGATATATCTCCAACATCTGAAGATGAAATGGAGAATGTTTGATTAATGGTATACAATTTTACCTAAAATGAAGGGTACTCTGTAATTTTAATACTCCCGTCTGCCCATTTTTTCCCACTATTTGATGATATGCATGTATTTTATTACCAGTTGAAGATATGGTTCGAGGACGGCGTGGGACTTCTTCAGGTGGGAGGGGTGAGGGTAGTGGGAGGGGAGAGGGTAGTAGGAGGAGATTTACTTCCTTTTACTACACCGCTACCACCGACCTCTGTACCGCTACCACCGGCAGTAGGTATGTATACTTTGATTTGTATGCATTGCAGTATTTATTTAAATAATTCTTTATGTCATTGTGGTAACTTATTCTTATTTTCACAGGACCCATGACCTCTGTACCGGTACCATCGACCTCTGCACCGATACCACCGACCTCTGCACCGCTACCACCGGCAGTAGGTATGTATACTTTCATGTATAATGCATTGTAGTATTTGTTTAAAATAATTCTTTATGTTTTTGTGGTATATTATTCTTATCCTTTCAGGATCCACGACCTCTGCACCGTTACTACCTGTAGCAGGTAAATATGTCATGTATATGCACTGTATGTTTTGTTTAAAATAATTCTTTATATTTTTGTGGTATCTTATTCTTATCTTTACAGGACCCACGACCTCTGCACTTTTACCATCGGCAGCAGGTAGATTGACAGCCTCTGCATCTCCATCACACATGGCGAGTAGATCTACATCAGGTATGTTCATTTACATTTCTATTTTTTTATAGTTTGTTTTATTTATACTATTTAATTCGTATAGTACATGCTGATGACGAGACGAGTCATCACGAGGGGGAGGGCAGTTATAATGAGACGATGCGGGCAGTGTGGATAAATGAAGGGTATGTAATGCATTATTTTTGTTATCTATTCGTCATTGTGGTATTAATATTCTCAATTTCAGGAATAAAATAGAGCCAGCCCAAGCATCACAATTTATTACAAAGACAATTCAAGCACATATTCCAGGCCCCATCCATCGCTTTTCTGATTTTCCGATGGATGTTCAGGATTTATTGTTCTCTATGTTCTTGGTATGTATCTTATTTTATCATATTAAGTCATTTTCAATTCTTATTTGAACACACTTATTGTTATGTAACATATAATTTTTTTTTGTTAATATGTAGAAGAATCATCGATTCACAGAGCATTCACATGAGTTACGTGCTAGATCTGCATGGACAAGTACTGCAAGAGCAAATTTCAAACATCTTATGTACAATGTCCGAAAAACTGCAGAAAGAGCATGTGCAAGTACAGATAAGAACGAATGGAAGGAGCATGGGCCTGTGTGGATGAGAAAGGAGTATTGGACGGAGCTGTGCGACATTTGGGGAGCGGAGAAATGGAGTGAAAATTCAAGCAAAGCAAAGCAAACAGAGCAGCGCATCCTGAAGCGAATGTACACACGAGTGGCTCTGTCTCCTTTGCAACGCATAAAGCGAGATTGGTAAGTATACTTCTATATTTGTGAATTTTTTTTAATCTAATAATAAACTGTGATTTATTTGAATAACAGGAAGTACAGCTCAAGCGGCCACCTCAATTTCAAGAGCTTTTTGATGAAACTCATAAGAAGAAAGGGACAAATGATTACATTAGTGAGAAAGCTCGGGAGGTAGCGGTAAGTGTATACACTAATAGTTTTCATTTATTGTGGTTAAACTGTAGAATAATTTTGTTTTATTTGTTTTATTTTTTGCAGGAGTCATATAGTAGAGGAATGGATGAGAGGTACGGGGATGACAGTCAGCGTCCAGAGTTGGATCCTGACATTTGGGTTGCAGCATCTGGGACACCCAAGAAAGGCCATGTCTATGGTTTTGGACATAGCTTGGGCACGACCAAAGTGATATCATCATGCTCGAGTTCGGTCTCACATGCGACCTCTCCATTTACCACACCAGCAGCCCCAGGTGTTTCTTCCAGTGCCGGCCCGACCATGACTCCGGATATGTTTAGGGCGATCGTCAACGAGACCGTCTCTCAGAATATCTCAACCATCGTCTCTCAGACCGTCGCCCAGATGCTCGTAGAATTGGGAATTCCTGGTAATAGAGCACCTCCTGCACCTCCTGCACAGCAGCCTCCGGTAAGTATTTTATTTTATTGATTTTCTATTTGTTAACTCTAAATATCATCTTACAAAATATAAGAATTTAGATTGAGGAGGGAAAAATATCACTTTCTTAACTCTATGAACTTGGTTTGAGGGTCCAAAATTGAAAAGAAAGTCTAATCAATCCATCGATTGTTCCAACACGACATGGAGGTGAAAGTAACCCGTAGAAACTGACAGAGTTCAAATTGGACTCCAAATTTGAACTTCATGCTCAAATTTACATTTCTTAAGAAGAACTAATTTAATCGGGTTTAATAGGGTCAAAAATAAAAAAATAGATCCGATTAATTTGTCAATGACTCCAACACGATCGGGAAGGTGAGAGTGACTTGTAGAAACTGACGGAGTTCAAATTGGACTCCCGATATGGCTTGGGCAAACAATTTTGTATTTTCTTAACTACTTTAGTTTCAAATCTATGAACTTGGGTTTGAGGGTCCGAAATTGAAATAGAGGTCAAATCAATCTATCGATTGTTCCAACACGACATGGGAGGTGAAAGTAACCCGTAGAAATTGACAGAGTTCAAATTGGACTCCAAATTTGAACTTCATACACAAATTTACATTTCTTAAGAAGAACTAATTTAATCGGGTTTAAGGGGTCAGAAATATAAAAATAGGTCCGATTAATTTGTCAATGACTCCACACGACCGGAAAGGTGAGAATGACTTGTAGAAACTGACGGAGTCCAAATTGGACTCCCGATATGGCATGGACAAACAATTTTGCATTTTCTTAACTACTTTAGTTTCAAATCTATGAACTTGGTTTGAGAGTCCGAAATTGAAAAGAATGTCCAATCAATCTATCGATTGTTTAAACACGATATGGGGGGTGAAAGTAACACGTAAAAACTGACGGAGTTCAAATTGGACTACCGATTTGAGCAAAACGTTAAAACTATCATTCGTCAATTTCAGTTAAATGAAAATATCTTGCTTTTAATTTTCAAGAATAATTGATTTCTTTATTAAGTATTTAATTTTAATTTTTTTAATAATATGCAGGATTATCCGTCGCGAGATGTTGGACGAGACGACGACCAGGATGAGGATGACACATATGCGGAGGATTTGTGATTTCATTTTAGTTATGTGCATGTTGTCATTTTATTATGGATGTATGATGTTTGTGTGTTTGTATTTTATGTGATGAATTTGAGGTTTGTTATGGATGTATGATTAGTTTGTGTGTTTGTATTTTATGTGATGAATTTGAACTTTGTGGAGATTGTGATTTGTGTAGTTGATTTATTGTGGTTTTGTGGTATTATTATTTATCAGGTGATATTGTTATTTATCAGGTGATTTATTGTTGTTTATGTAAATTTCTAAAAAAAAAATATTGTCAAATTAGCGACCGACTAGCGACCGATAGAATTCCGACGCTGATCGGTCGCTAAAATTGGTCGCTTCATCGATAGCGACGGACAATATTTGGTCGCTAATTCGGTCTCTAACTTAGCGACCGCCTTAGCGACCATAAATATCGGTCGCTGTTAGCGACCGTAACAGCGACCAACTATCGGTCGCTGTGGGCGACCAATCTGCGACCGAAAAGGGCGGTCTCTATTTGCGACGAACTTTGCGACCGATATATTTCGGTCGCTATCAGAGACAGATTTTGCGACCGATCAATCGGTCGCTGTATAGCGACCGGTATATAACGACCGATTTGATCGGTCTCACTTCGGTGGTTAGTCGGTCGCCGATCGGTACAGCGACCGAACAAAGACCGAATAGCGCCGAACCTGTCGGTCGCTATTTCCGCTTTTTCTTGTAGTGCACGCGAAGCATGGTTGACTTCCATGGCCCGGCCAAGGGTGGGGGCTGCTTGCCGAATCGGAAGGCCCCCACAGGCTGATCAGCTGAATCCCCTTCTTTCGTGGGCAAAGATCCAACACCTTTGAAGTTGGTCCACCCATGTTAGGGGGCTGTCTTGGGCCCAAAGGCATGCTATTTGGGTTGTCCCTTAGAGGTGCTAGTATGTGGGATCATGTCATTGGGTGCTCAACCTGGCTTGCAATGGACATCCCCTTAAGCATGAAATCCTTAATGGGCATCTAGACCATGGAAACCTGAACTTAGGCAGGCCAAAACATTGGTTCAAGGGTCTTTTGCAAGGGGTACTAGGCAAGAAGGCAGAGCATTGATTGCTCAACCCCTTGGCTAGCAAAATGAAGACTTTTCTAAGGTAAAATGCACATTTGGGGGCGGTTTCCAACAGGCAAACCTGAACCATTAAGGGGCCAAAACAGAGGGTTTAATGGCCTCAATTTCATGCAATGTCAATCTTTAAGCATGAGCATTATTGCCCACTCATTGCTAGCAAAGGGGGCATGTCCCCAAGGCAAAATGCATATACATGGGGCTGTTCTAATAGTAAAAACCTGCACTTTTAGAGGGCTTAAAACAGTGAGGAAACCCCATTTGGAAGGGTCAAAACATAAAGCTTCATGGTCCTTTACATAGGGTGCTAAGCAAGAAGGCATGAGCATGGATTGTTCAACCTCTTGGCTAGCAAAGGGGTATGTCGCAAAGGGGGAAATGCACCTAAGGAGACTGTTTGAAAGCACAAATTTGAACCCTTTAAGGGGCTGAAAACAGTGAGAAAACCCTCACATTGGCCGGGCAAATCAATGGAGATGACCCATTTTCCTTGGTAGCACACAATGAGTGACTGTGGGCTCCAAGAGATGGGCGGCCCACCAAGCAAGAGGGGTCAGTTTAGGGCTCAAAACAGTGAGAGAGTCCTCATTTCTTGGGCAGACCTTGAGGAGTAAGCATGTACAAAAGATTTGCACAAGGCCCAATAGCTCCACCCCCTCTCAAGTCCCATTTATTGGGATACGGAGGGGTGTGAAGGCTCTCATTTAGCCCTTAGGGAGGGAGGGAACCAACACATGAATGGGTGGTTTCTCCGCATCCGATGGCATCTTATGGCATAAAAAAATAACCTCACAACACAAGGGAGGGAGGAGAAGGCATAAATGCAGACAAGGAGCATCATATCAAAGAGGAGAAGACATGTGGATTGGACATTCGCTTAAGCATAAAAAAAAGAAAATAGTACATAAGAACTCAAAGAAAATGGGAGGGAGGGAACTCATCGCCACTCTCCTTCTCTTTCTCTCTTTCCTTTTTCCCATGATGGGACAACTCATGGAGGGAGACCCTCTCTCTTCTCTCTTTTTCTCTTCTTCACTTTTTCTTCTTGGCTTGCTTTCCAAGCTCTTCATAGGTGGGCTTCCCTTGGGGAAGAGGGAACAGCAGCAGCAGCAGGTGGCGTGGGAGGACAGCCCCCCCTCCTCCTCCTCTTCTTCTTCTTCTCAAACCCTTCTTTCAGCCCCCTTTTCTGGTCTCTCCCGCAAGGCAGCCAAAAGCCCCTTCTTTTCTTCTTCTTCCAGGCTTCTAGACGACCCCAAAACAGGCCCCTTCCACCTCCTTTGCCAGCCCTTACTTGTTTCTTTTGAGAAACCCATTTTGTGAGGTGTCATGTTTGCTTAGTCTCACCCCCTTGCATGGGGTGAGATGTGGGCTTAGGTTAATGGGCTTCAAGAGCCTTGCATATGGGCATTTAAATGGTGGTTTTTCTGTTCTGATGGAGAGAAACCGGGCCAGCCACAGATGGGCCCATTAGAAATTTTAAGGTGTCAACAAATGCCCCCCACCCGTTGGTGGTGCGAGAGGACACACGCGAAGCGACATCCGCGGGTGCATTATAGCCCATTTCTGTTTACATTGACACAAGCAGGTCTTTGGACTTGTTGCCGCGTTAATGGTCCAATGGTCTGTTTGTGATCATTTACTTTCGGTTCCATTTGGGGGTGTTGTCCGCGATGATGGAGGCATGTCACTCTTGGTGGGCAGTTGGGGTCTTTCCCACCCTTTAATCTCCTTTTGCTTGAATATCCATGATCTGTTAGAGTTAGCGCGATTTAGCGGGCAACGCGACTCGGTGAGACCTGCGTGATTTGGCATGGTCTACACGATTCGGTAGGACTTGCCGATCAGCTGGGTGCGTCGATTCGGCAGGGTTTGCATCGATCGGCACGGCCAGTGAGTTGGCTCTACAGCGTGTAAACTTCATCTTCTTCGGACGCTATTGTCCCTTGCTTCATGCTTACTTGGCCTCTTATCTCTCTTCTTTTCTTCAGACCCCTCTGCATAGACCGGAGACGGGGGTATCATGAACTAGCAGCACCAGGTGATATCAACATGGTTGGGGAATTGGCAGAGGGTACCGCAAGTTGATAGGCCTGAGGTGATGGCTGCGATTTGGCAGGAGGCTTCCAAGAATCGGTCCGTGGCTCTCACGATTCAGTGGAGCTCAAAATGGTAAGCTTGATTTGATACAGTTGATGACATAAAGCTCCCCGAGTCAATGGGCTCAAAGTTGTAGCCACGATTCGGCGTGGCCCATAGAAGTCAGCAGGGGCTTGCGAGTTGATAAATAGACCCGACGGGTCATGAAGACCATTGAATTGACGGCCTGCTTAAGATCTTATGGACTTCATGAGTCGCCAATCATTGTCATTTGATTGTGTCGCCTATTGCATGGGCCAATAAGGCATGTTGGCCTGCCATATGATCTAGTTCTTCTTCTAGACCAGTATGACATTGTTTGCTTCCTTTCTTTTTTTGAACCTCTTACTGACTGGTCACCTTGAATGCGCCGCAATATGACATGCAGTAGCGTTGAGGTCTTTGTTAGGGGGAAGTAGACTACTTCCACCTCATCGTTGCAGACTATGATGATCAAAATCGCCACATTGGCGATTTGTAGCCCATCTTCTCATAGTAATGACAATTATCAAGTTGCTTTGTCTGCCAAAGGATTAATAAGCCCTTGTCTTCCTTTTTAACTTTTATTCTGTTCGGGTGTTGACCAACTTAGTCATTTGTCGACGTCTGCTCCATGAGGTGTTGATGGATTCAACTGAAGTCCACCATGTGTCGACATCTGCTTTTTTTGATTGTCGGCTGACTCTTTGAGAAATTTCCTTTGAGAGGCTTGAAATTTGTCAGAAATGACTTCATGTATAATGACTTTCACTTCATCGCATAAGAGATAGAACTCCGATAGCATGAAGATAAGCTTTGACTGGCAATGGCACGAAGGCGAGCTTCAGATGGCGCTGTCATGAATGAGCTTTGACTGGTATGAAGAAGAACCTCGGTGGCATTGGCGCGAAGGCGAGCTTCGGGTGGCGCTTGCATGAAGGTAATCCTTGACTGTTATGAAGATAACCAACTGGCATGAGACGAGCCTTGCCTGACACTTACATGAAGACAAGTCTCTGCTGCACTGACAAGAAACGAGCCTCGAACACTGATACTGACATGAAGATAAGCTTTGACTTGTCGCGTACCACTTCTATCAGGGTTTCCTTTCTAGAGACTTGAAGTCTGCTTGTCTTTGACAGCTATCTTTGGATCCCTTTTTATTTCACATTATCAATTAAGCCCCCTTTCGGGTTTCACTCACTCGACCCCCTCTTGCTTTTGCCTACGCGCCCTTTCGGGTTTTCACGTAGCGGGTACCTAATTTTACCCATGACGCCCTTTCGGGTTGTCATCGTGGCCGGGTTCTAGCTCTTTTTTACCCTTGTCCAGGGGAAACCTAGACAAGTCCACGAGCACCTCTATTTTAAAGCCATCTTTTTTTTTTACGTATATATATTATAAGAGAGATTCATGAGTGAAACATACTCATCCACCAATCATACCATGATGTTGGTAGATGGTGTGAGGTTATTTGGGTTGATTGCAAAAAGTGACCTGGAAAACCTATGTGCTGGATTCAACAAGGGTTCTAAAGGTAACATCTACTAGTCAGCCAGGGCAAGAAGTCAAGGCTGAGCTTTATCTGGAGTTTGGGAAAGGTAGTGGTATCTAAACCAAGGGTTCTAGAGAGGCATAAATGATAAAGACAGCTTGACACGAAAGTGCCTTTCTAGATTTAGAGAAACATAACAAAAGGAGGTCCCTTGGAGGAGCAGAGATAGAACTCCCTCCTCTTGCAACTTTTTTTACATTTTTTTTTTAACCACATTACTGACCCAAGCGCGCTTTCGGTTTTCACCGAAGTCCGCCCCTTCTTGCTTTTGCCCACGTGCCCTTTTGGTTTTCACGTGGCAGGGTTCCCATTTTCCCACGACGCCCTTTCGGGTTTTCATCGTGGCCGGGTTTTTCTTGTCCTTTTACCCCACCCTCGGCGGTGCAATCCGAGTATGTCCGACGGCATCTCTATTTTAAAGCCTTTTCATTCATTTTTTTTTTTTAATTTTTTATAACCCGAGTGTCAGGTTGTTGACACCTGCTTCATGACCTGCGGACTACTCCATTGGCCTGGTTTTATCTTTAAGTGACGTCAGTTTTATTGACGACGTCGGCTTCAAGACCCACGACGACTTCGTTGGCCTTGTTTCATATTCAGGTGACGTCATTGTGTTGACGCCATCACTTCAAGACCCGCGAACAACTTCGTTGGTCTGGTTTCATCATCAGGTGACGCCGTTTATGTTGACGCCATCAGCTTCAAGACCTACGGAAAACTCCGTCGATCTGGTTTCATCATCTGGGGACGTCCGATATGTTGACGTCGACAGCTTCAAGACCCATGAAGACTTCGGTGGCCTGGTTTCATCATCAGGTGACGCCGTTTATGTTGACGCCATCAGCTTCAAGACTACGGAAAATTCCGTCGATCTGGTTTCATCATCTGGGGACGTCGATATGTTGACGTCACAGCTTCAAGACCCACGAATGACTTCGTTGCCTGGTTTCATCATCAGGTGACGCCGTTTTATGTTGGACGTCATCAGCTTCAAGACCTACGGGCAACTCCGTCGGTCTGGTTTCATCATCTGGGGACGTCGATTATGTTGACATCGACAGATTCAAGACCCACGAATGACTTCGTTGGCCTGGTTTCATCATCAGGTGACGCCGTTTATGTTTGACCCATCAGCTTCAAGACCCACGAATGACTTCGTTGCTGGTTTTCATCATCTGGGGACGTCGGTTATGTCGACGTCGACAGCTTCAAGACCTACGGGAAACTCCGCCGGTCTGGTTTCATCGTCAGAGGACGTCGGCTTCATGGACGCCATCAGCTTCAAGACCCACGAATGACTTCGTTGGCCTGGTTTCATAATCAGTGACGCCGTTTATGTTGACGCCATCAGCTTCAAGACCTACGGGAAACTCCGTCGGTCTGGTTTCATCATCTGGGGACGTCAGTTGTGTTGACGCCATCAGCTTCAAGACCTACGGGAAACTCCGTCGACCTGGTTTCATCATCAGATCTAGGACGTTGGCTTCATGGACGCCATCAGCTTCAAGACCCACGAATGACTTCGTTGGCCTGGTTTCATAATCAGTTGACGCCGTTTATGTTGACGCCATCAGCTTTAAGACCTACGGAAACTCCGTCGGTCTGGTTTCATCATCTGGGGACGTCGGTTGTGTGTGACGCCATCAGCTTCAAGACCTACGGGAAACTCCGTCGGCCTGGTTTCATCATCAGAGGACGTCGGTTGTGTTGACGCCATCAGCTTCAAGACCTACGGGAAACTCCGTCGGCCTAGTTTCATCATCAGAGGACGTCGGCTTCATGGACGCCATCAGCTTCAAGACCCACGAATGACTTCGTTGGCCTGGTTTCATAATCAGGTGATGCCATTTATGTTGACGCCATCAGCTTCAAGACCTACGGAAAACTTCGTCGGTCTGGTTTCATCATCTGGAGACGTCGGTTATGTTGACGTCGACAGCTTCCAGACCCACGAATGACTTCGTTGGCCTGGTTTCATCATCTGGGACATCGATTATGTTGACACCACCAGCTTCAAGACCCACGAATGACTTCGTTGGCCTGGTTTCATCATCTGAGGACGCCAGTTGAGGACGCCAGTTATGTTGACGCCATCAGCTTCAAGACCCACGAATGACTTCGTTGGCCTGGTTTCATCATCTGGAGACGTCGGTTATGTCGACGCCATCAGCTTCAAGACCCAGGAATGACTTCGTTGGCTTGGTTTCATCATCTGGGGATGTCGATTATGTTGACGTCGACAGCTTCAAGACCCACGAATGACTGCGTTGGCCTGGTTTCATATTCAGGTGACGTCATTTATGTTGACGCCATCAGCTTCAAGACCCACGAATGACTTCGTTGGCCTGGTTTCATCTCTGGGACGCCTATTAGTTGACATCGTCACTTCAAGACCTACGGGAAATTTCGTCGATCTGGTTTCATCATCTAGTGTTGGAATCGGTGACCTGCAATGAATGGGAGTGGCCAACAATCAGGGCAATCTATTTAGAGGTATAAGGTCAGAAACCTTTTCTTCTTTTTTTTAATGGTTGGCAAATGCCGATTTGAAAAATGAGTTTGAACTCATGAAGGCATGGAAGCCTGATTTGAAATTGTGAGGATGTGAAAGTCCGATTTGAAATCATGAGGGCGGAAACCCGATTTTGAAAGAGGTGGGTACAAAGGCCCAGTTTGAAATCATGGGGCGAAGAAGCCCGCTTTTGAAATTTGTGAGGGCGTAGATGCCTCGATCTTTTTATTAAACATGTGGGCGCTAGGGTCCCGGTTTGAAACATGGAGGCGAAAAAGCCCGCTTTTGAAATTGTGAGGACGCGAAGGTCCAATTTGAAAACATGAGGGCGAAAAAGCCCGCTTTTGAATTGTGAGGACGCGAAGGTCCAATTTGAAAACATGAAGGCGTGGAAGCCTGATTTTGAAAGATGTGGACACAGAGGCCCATTTTGAAAAACATGGGGCGAGAAGCCCAATTTGAAATTTGCGAGGGCGTAGAGGCCTCGATCTTTTTATTAAACATGTGGGCGCTAAAGTCCCGTTTGAAAAACATGAATTTTCAAATATGACTGATGCAACGTTACCTTGAAAACGTCAATTTTGTAATTTGACTGACAAATTGTCATTTTTTGAAATATGAATTCTGAAATATGATTGGCAAATTGCCAATTTTGAAATATGTCTTTTGAAATCATGATTGACAAATTGCCATTTTTGAAATATGTCTTTTGAAATCATGATTGACAAATTGCCATTTTTGAAATATGTCTTTTGAAACATGATTGGCAAATTGCCAGTTTTGAAATATGTCTTTTGAAACATGATTGGCAAATTGCTAGTTTTGAAATATGTCTTGACAATTGCCAGTTTTGAAATATCTTTTGAAATATGATTGACAAATTGCCAGTTTTGAAATATGTCTTTTGAAACATGATTGACAAAGTGCCAGTTTTGAAATATGTCTTTTGAAATAATTGGAAAATTGGCAGTTTTAAATATGTCTTTTGAAATATGATTGACAAATTGCCACTTTTGAAATATGTCTTTTGAAACATGATTGACAAATTGCCAGTTTTGAAATATGTCTTTTGAAACATGATTGGCAAATTGCCAGTTTTGAATTATGTCTTTTGAAATATGATTGGTGAGTCGCCACCTTTTTTTAAAACGTGAGTCTTTTGAAATCATGAATGGCAAGCTTGCCAATTTAAAATACGACTTTTAAAAATATGGTTGGCGAGTCGCCACATTTTTTGAAATATGATTCTTTTGAGATCATGAATGACAAGCTTGTCAATTTTAAAATATGACTCTTGAAAACATGGTTGGCGATACGCCACTTTTAAAAATATGAGTTCTTTTGAAATCATGATGGCAAGCTTGTCGATTTTAAAATATGATTTTTGAAAACATGGTTGGCGAGACGCCACTTTTTTTTAAATATGAGTTCTTTTAAATTATGAGCGGCAAGTTTGCCAATTTTAAAATATGACTTTTGAAAACATGGTTGGCAAGACGCCACTTTTAAAAATATGAGTTCTTTTGAAATTATGAGCGGCAAGTTTGCCAATTTTAAAATATGACTTTTGAAAACATGGTTGACAAGACGCCACTTTTAAAAATATGAGTTCTTTTAAAATCATGAATGTCAAGCTTGCCGATTTGAAAACATGACTTTTGAAAATATGATTGACAATTTGCTAGTTTTTTTTAAATGCAGATGACATCGGAATGAGGATAAGTCCTTCGTCAACTTTATTAGGGATCCGGAAAAGAACATGCACTCAAAATCCCGTAAGAAAACACATGTATGAATATGCACATAAGCGGTGAAAGCCCGATGCATACGATCATGCGGGCTCATATCATCGCCCTATAGAAAACACACAATTTTGTTGAGGTATTATTTGTCTCAGAACCATAGTCCGACTAGCGGTATGGCTGGCCTCTTTATTTTTTGCTGCTCGTCATCGACAATATTACCTCAGGCCCTAAAAGAGCCAATTGAGACCGTCTCGATGATCGAGTCTCGTGCTGGGTGGTCGGTGTGACCACCTCAGCAAGCTGCTTCCTTTGTTCTCTTCTTTTTTTGTCATTATTTTTTTACTCATTTTTTTTGTAACTATTTTTTTTGTCATTATGTTCTTTCTCTTTTTTTTTCTTTTTTTGAATGAACATTTATCATCCATGAACGTTACATATGTGATAACACACGTCCCTAGAGTAACTCATTTTCAGTGAGGTGATCCTTGCCCACTTGCTTGTGATGAGCCGCAGATCTTGAAGTTCCTCTAGGGTGCATAAGCTTCATCTGTGCACTGAGCATCTTGAATTGCTTATACTTTCTAGCTCGTATATTATGGCATGCATATGCCCCCACATTGGCTAGTATAAGCTATCGTATGCTTTTCTTTTCTACTACACTGGAGCCCCATGAGATCGCGGCGGATACACCAGGTACTCGCCCACTTACAGTTCTTCTTTTTTTTTTTTATCAAGGACTCAATTTGATCTTTAAGGATGTAGCAGTCCTCTGTAACATGCCCCGGCAGTTGATGATATAAGCAGAATCGGGGATCGTTTTTCTTCTTGATATCTTCTGGCTTTTTAGGCTCGAGTGGGACAATTTGTTACGTCGTTGTGCCCAATCAAAAAGAACCTGTGTCTTATCTTTTGGGAAGGAGTAAGGCTTCTGCAACTTCTCTTGTAGTGGAATTTTCCTTCTCCTTGACAATTTGTCAAGTGAGGAACTGGCTTCCCCTTCAGTAACTTCTAGAGTCTGGACATGCCTCTTTCTTTGTCCAGTAGCATCAGCAGAAGAGTACTTGGCAAGGAATGCCTCAATATCAGTGGCAACATTTTTCAGTCGATCGAACGTTCTGATGTCGATGTCACCCATTCTATTTAGAATCTCCTTTTGCAGGTTGTTCTTGCATATATTGACAGCCTCTCTTCAGATAGTGGCTGCTTGTATTCCTGCAGACGTTCATCCACCGTCGAATATAGTCTCGGGCTGGTTCTCACCTCCTTGAGAAATGGCATGTATTTAGTCGCCGAGATTACTTCCTCAGCCATATAGGGGACCGCTTCAAGTACTCCCTGTTTGCCTAGTCTTTCTGCCATGGGCTTGACATGACGATTTGAATATGTGCACCTACTTGATAAGGACTTACAAACTGTCGGCCCACGAGTCACATTTCTCATTACCTTTGTATGGTGTATATCATGAACCCCAGGGCAAGGAGCTGTACTATCACAGGGTGTAGCGTTAATGCTACCACTCATCCCCGTCAGCCTCATCAAGCTATTCACCAGTGCTGGATCCGCCAAGCTTAAGCGAGTATGGGCTGGTTGCATGGACACCCTCTCAACTTGTGGGTTTGAGGTAAACTCTTGGACTTTTGTTGAATAGATCTCCGGCTGTTCCGAAGTCATTTGATATGGGTGTGTGAGCAAGATGCCCCCAATGTGGACTGGCATCGATTGCGACATTGTTGGCAGAATTTGGGATGGGCTGATGTTACTTTGCAATTCTTCGACCAAGCCTCCTATTTCTTTTGCTGCCAACATATATGCCTCTTTTTCTTGAATCTGCTTTCTCAGCATTTCAATCTCCATTTGATATTTTTGCGACCGAGCTACCATGATAGGATTATCTGCAGGTATGCGGGGAATATTAGCCAAAGGCTTAGAGCCGCATTCCCTTTTGATATTTGAGCAGGTCCTATTTGGAACCTCACTGATTGGATTACTTGGATCAGGGTCAATCCTTTCTCGTACCATTTGGGGAACATGGGATGACTCAGACTGCTCCCTTAATGCCAGGAACTCAACAAAAGATGGTATTTTGCCCCCAGCCTCTTGATTCTTGTACACCTTCAGTGGAGGTGGGGCCTGCATTCTTGGATCTCATGCTCTGGAATCTTATAAGATGCTTCTCCTCTGAGAATAATGGTGCGATTCGTCAGAGGTAGTTTCTCCCACCTTCTTCTGGATCTTGTAAGAGACTCAGGGTTTGACGATCCGGTCTGATTCACCCCATTGGAATTATGGTTGATCTCTTCTCCTTCACCATGTTTGTTCATATCTGGCAAGGATGATATAGTGTTGCAGGAAAGAGTAACAAGCATTTTCTCCTCCTTCCTCTTGGATCTTCTATTTTTCCTTTCATGCTCTGTTGGTACTTGCCCCCAGAGCAGCTCTTCTCGGGGTTGAGACATTTCTTGTTCAGTTGCCTCTTCTAGCTTCATCATTTCTAGCTCCTCCCATGGTACATATCCTTGTAGCTGGACAGAATGCCTTTTAGGTGCTCATATTTGTCTGACTCATCTATTAATGCTTGCAACTGTTCAAGTGATGGGCTGCCCCTCTGTACAATGGTAGAGGTGTCCGCCGCCTTCTGTTGCTAGTATTTCTCATGGAGATCACTTGGGGCTTTGCCAGATGCCATATTGGAGTGACAGTTGACAGAGATGGCTGAGGCATCATCCCTGGAGCGTGCCTCTGTGGAGTAGGCTGTCTGGATGGCTCCCTCATTCTCCTCTGAGGCACCTTCTTCCAACTCTCTTGATTTCTGGCAGGGCCATAATGCAGTGTTCATAACTCATCTGCATACTAGCTTTAGAAATCTCTTTTGACAGCTGTTGCACAGTGATACCATGTTAGCTGTTGGCTGTCGAACAGTGGCTTCATGTGGTTGAGGTGGATTCACTTTATACTCCCATCTGTAGCTCCCCCTTCTTGATCAAAGACTCCATGATGTCTTTGAACACATAACAATCCTCTATGTTATGTCCCAAGACTTGATGATATGGGCAAAATAGAGGATCATCTTTCTTTCCCGCTTCCTCGGGTCTTTTGGGTGTTGGAAATGTAATCTTGTTGTAATGAGTGGCCCATTCAAACATATTTTTGTTTTCTCCTTGGGGAAAGAGTATGGCTTCCTGAATTTGTCTTGGAGAAGCATATCCGCCTTGGAGTCTTAGACTTGGTGCTAGAAGACCCAACAACCTTCTGTTGTTCGAAGTTTTTTAGATCGACAGTGTTTGCCTCTTTTCCTCCAGGCTTTTTATTGGCTGACTTATCCTTTTGTTCCATTGATGTATTGTTGGGATATCTCGCCATGAAGGCTTCAATTTCTGCTGCCACATTGTTCAGCCTGTCGAATGACCGAATTCCATCCCGATCATCCTTTCCAATAATTCTCTCTTCAGATTCTGTTTGCAAAGTTGCACCGCATCTTCTTGTGAGGAGGGCGCTTGCATCTCATACTAAGGTTCCTCCATCGTTGGATATAATCCAGAGCTGGTTCATTGGTTCTTTGTTTTGTTGCATAGAGTTCAGCAACTGTAACCTCCCTTTCTGCAATGTAGAACCTTTCTCTAAATTTCTTTTGCATGTCTGCCCAGTCATATACCCCCGCCGAAAGGCTGGAGTACCATTCAAATGCAAGTCCGGTTAGGGAGGAGCCGAAGAACTTTAGCAGGTACGATTCATCGCTGCTAAGTCACCCATCACATTTATGTAATACGCGATGTGCTCTTTTGGAGATCCTCGCCCGTTGAATTTATCAACTTGGGAGGTTTGGTAACGCCTAGGGGCAGCCTCTTTGCAGCATGGTGCGCAGGGTAGGGTACCCTATATGCATCAAAGGCCATCTGTTCTCCATCACCCTGCTCGGCGAGTCTCATATCAATCATCTGTTCCATCATCAATTTACTAATGGTGGTGGGGTCCACTTGTTGAGGGTAGAAGTGGGCCGCTGGTTGTTTAGAGTGTTGATGATAGCCACCGGGGGCAGCTCTTGATTTTCAAATTGCTGCTCAGGCACGTGAGCAGGCAAAGACTGTTGTTGCTGCAGGAGAGACTGCTGCTACTGCTGTTGTTGGAAGAACTGCGGCTGCGGAAGTGTATACTGGGCCTGCGTCCGCTGTTGTTGGGCTACAGCCATGGGTGACTGTTGCGGTTGTTCATTTACTGTCCGCACGACAGCACGCTGAGCCGAAGCTTCAATTGACCCTACGGTCCCTTGGGGGGTCTCTTCTGAGCCCTCCACTGCTCAGGATGCATGTCCCTCGGTCTCTTTGCCGTTGATTTGCCGCTTGAGCTCCGCGATCTCGGCTTGGTATTGCTGCAGCAGCTCCATGATAGCTGGATCTATAGGTGCAGCAAAGGGAATCTCCCGCGAAGTGCCCCCGGGAGTCATTTCCGGCGGTGGTGGAGGAGGTGGGATCTCATCACTGCCCCCACTACCTTGGGCGGTGACCACATTGGCACTAACCGCCACCATTTCTGTTGTAGATGGGTTCTCATGTCCATATGCGACTGCCAGGGCTGCTGCCGCTGCTCTTCTCCTGGTGATGGCACCAGGCCTTTCTGCCAATTTCATCAACTCTTCATTTTCAGTAGGTAGGGCCCTATATCTGCCCCACACACCGGCCATGTGGCAGGAGAAGACTTTAAGGTTGCCATGCTGGTCTCTTCAATCATCTCCGGGCAGGGAAAGTCAATCTTTCAAAAACTGATATCCGGGGTTTGGCTTCCCCAGGCTGCTCATGGCCATTCCACAAGGAACATCATTTTCATCCGAGCTGCTCTCAGCTTCAGCCTGTGGATCTTCTATGGCTCTTGGTGGTCTCGACCTCTTCATGAGGAGAGTGGTGAGGCCGAGTATATGGTCACGTGACCTATGGATCTCTTCTCGACGGCAATGGCGCGCAGCCACAACAGTAGGTGTCGGTCGACCCCCCCGAACAGCTGGATATGAGCAGACCGATGTAGCTCCATTATCTTGTCATGAAAGCGGGCATAAGCACATGCCCCCCCTTGTTGACTCTTGTTTTGAAGCCTCTAGGTGGCCTCTGGCGGTTTGGGATTCTCGCCGCAATTGCTCCTTTTGGTGCCTCTTCTTCTCTTGGGCTCAGCTTCTTCCATTCTGTTCTTTTGGACCCTTTTGAAAGCTCCAAACTTGTTTGAACTTGACCGGCTTAGGGGCCATTTTGCCTTTAAGGTGTTGGTCATTTCTCTTTTCCCTGCCAGGGCTTGGAATGAGTTCTTTACGGGCACTGCCGTTGTGACCCGCTCTGGTATGGCTTCAATCTTTTTGGCCTGCAGATGGATTCTGAGGTCTCCGATCCGCACGCTTTTCCCCGAGGCAGACACACGTGCTCGGCGGGTGACGATGTTTTCAGCTTCTGTTACATGTTGAGGACATACATTGACCTTCTTCTCTTTGTTTTTGTTGACGGGGCCATGATCCACATGGTGAACGTGGCAGCTTAGCTCTTTTGTGATCTCTTTGGCCTTGCCTGGTGATCGCCCCAGCTTCGGCCTCCTTCTTGGTCTCCGGGTGCAAATGTCGACGAATGCGACCCCGAGAAAATTTGGGAACTCCACCACTAGAGGGAAGCTCCCGAACCTAGTTGGCACGACCAGGTAGCCATACCTGGCATGGTCCTGGATGACCAACGGTCTGAAGCGCACTCCAGCCATTGCAGTCAGTACCTGTTAGTCAATTCAAAGTAATTATCAGTATCAATTCTGTGAGGCCACATGGCTTTCTATTTCTGGCGAGAAGATGAAGGGAAGCGGTCCCACCGGGCGTGCCACGCTGTGGAAATGGAAAATTTTAAAGATTAAAATCTTTTAAGTTCTTTTTTATCATGTTGTCTCATGTTCTCATGGATGCATGCGTATTGCGAATCCAAGTCTCGTCGGAAGCTACACACGCAAGAGCGACGTGAGATGAATCGGCAATTCGCACAGCGCGGGCGTGCCAGTCACCAAAGTGACAACCAAATGGTTTGCCTCCGAGAGTCGGAGGGCTTTAAGTCTGTTGTGCGCGCCGTTTGACTTCGTCAAGCGAGAGTGGAGTGTCGGGTCCTGGACCAATATCCCGTCGTTGCCTAAGCGCAACGACTTAATTACATCCCTCTGGAGGGAAATCCTTGATTAATCGCCAGAAATTAGAAAGCCTTGTGGCCTTAATACGGAGACATCCGATGAAAAGTGCAACTCAAAACTAGGTCGGATGATAAACAGACACGATGCCTATTCGAGGTTGCCAGGTCTTTTACTTAGTGTGATTGAGTCTTTTTACCCATTTGCCCATTTATTCTTTTCATTAACATGAAATGATCTTGACTCGGTCTTTTGCCCTTTTGAAAACGCATTTGCTCTTTTATTACAAAATGGGTCTTCGTTCGAGTCTTTTATTCCTTTGAAAATGTGCAATGATCTGCTTGCTTTTCTTGTTACAAGAGAATTTCATGTGGGTCTATTGTTCTTCTTCCCTTTTTTTTTTATAGAAAGGAGCCTTAATTAGGTCTTTTGAACATGAGGTGACCCATTTGCTCTTTTATGCCGAAAAAGGGGTTTTCGCCTATTCTTTTATTTCATTGAGACTTGTGAGAATGAGAGTTGGCCTATTTTCTTCTTATTATTATTTTTTATCATGAAAAGGCTTTGATTTGATCTCTTGCTGTTTTAAAACGTGTGCAACGTAGAATTCTTTGATTTGCCCATTTGTTGCCCTCATGATGAAACATTCCCTCCATTGGCTCTCTTACTCCATTAGACTTTGGGGTTTCTTTTAAGGGAAGAGGAGGACCCTTGCCGATTCGACCTTCACGGAAAAAATCCGGCAGCATCTCCCCTTATCTCGGTTGGTGGGGGGAGAGCACGGTACACACCCACCAAAATGGAGGTAGTACCAAAGAGAGGGCGTATTTCAAATAAAGACATAACCCTAATGGCACATGGCACCAACCCCCAAGGCAAGCCTTCGGTGGGGGTGGGTATCACCATGACCACACAAATACCATCGGTAGACGAAGCATGTGCGGGCCCATATGCCCGGCATAGACATCACGTTGTCCAACCCGGGTTTAAATGAGCTTCTCATCGGTCCATGTCCATTTCTTTGGCCCGAACCACGCGAAGCATGGTTTAACTTCCATGGCCCGGCCAAGGGTGGGGGCTGGCTGCCGATTCGGTAGGCCTGTTCAAGGCTGCCGAATCGGAAGGCCACCACAGGCTGATCACTGAAACCCCTTCTTTC
>JACBKR010003645.1:0-28090 GCA_014218235.1 Colocasia esculenta
AGCAGGACAGATGCCTTTCGGGGACGAAGAGGCAGGCCCCTCCGACCAAGCACCATGATCCATGTATCTCTCCCTTTCTCTTTTTTTTTTATATATGTAATCTGGCCTTGGTGGGCCTCCATAAAACTTTTGTTGAAATGAAAAGATCAACGTTTTGAGTATATGCATGGCTCCTTTTTCTATCTTCTTCCTTGTCTTGTTATGTTCGAATCGGAATTCTTCGGTGCTTAGAGGTTCTTAGTGAAGGGTTAAGGAATTCCCTATATGGTAATCTAGAGGGGGGTTGAATAGATTACTGTCAATTAAAATTCTTTTCACCTTCTTTTCGCAAAGACACAGGTTGCAACGATAAGAGCGGAGTTTAACTATGTATGGATGTGTGTGACTTGATGACAATTAGATTGATGAAGTATCAAGTGTGTGAAAATACAGTGTGCCTATCAAACATCTAACGTGAAAACGTTCAAACCACAAGACACGATGATTTACGTAGTTCGGAGTACACGTCGTGTATCCTACATCCACGGGCCACACACATACGCAGAACAATCTGCTTATGAGCTAGTTCACAAACTACAACTCACACACACGTGTTATCTGATGTGCAACCACGATCAGATCAACAC
This sequence comes from Colocasia esculenta, assembly GCA_014218235.1. Taxonomy (NCBI): domain Eukaryota; kingdom Viridiplantae; phylum Streptophyta; class Magnoliopsida; order Alismatales; family Araceae; genus Colocasia; species Colocasia esculenta. Next base: position 627 of record JACBKR010003645.1, read on the forward strand.
CCACACACGTGTATCAAGCACAAGGACTGCTTGAAACACAACACACACACAGATATGAAAGAGTAGAAACAGAGAAGAGTTGAGAGTTGAAGAACAAATCCAGATTGTAAACTCTTCTTGTAAACGTCTGGTTGGACTTCAAGCTTCGTCTTGATGATCACAAGTTGATGGAGACACTTGAGTCCACGGCGTTCAGGCTTCACCTTCCGCTGGAGAGACTTCTCTTCTTGGTTCTGGGCGGTAGGTTGAAGCAGAGCAGCAGAACAAGACTTCTCTTGAAAACTCTTTAGGGTACTTGCTTGGAGGCTGCTTGTGTACAAGATTTTCTTCAAAAGGATGTTATATACTGGTGTTTACATATGGAGAGATGTGGTAGAAGGAAACACCAAGTTTGGTAACTTTCAAACTTCCCGTATATGAAACTTCTGTTCGTCTGTCGACAGGGATCAACAGTGTGCCAAGTTCCAGAAGTCTGGGAGTTTGTTGAAGCTTTCACTGTGTGCATCTGTCGACAGGTGCCTTGGTGCTGTCGACAGGCACATATTTTCTAAGACTGTGCTTTTCTGACTATATGTTTCTGTCGACAGGAGGCTTTGTCGCTGTCGACAGGTCTTATTTTCCAAACAGTATTGCTGACTATGGTATCTGCCGATAGGGTCTTCATGGCTGTCGACAGGTACACTGTCTTTTGACTTTTCTTGATCTTTCATACTTGTTGTTGGCACATGTCTTGCATAGTATCTCCTACATTAGTAAACATAGTTAGTGAGATATTATGAACATATATAATCAAGCATTGTACCAAGTTATTGTGACAAGTCATTTGTATGAAGATCTCATGCATTAAACTCAATTCACATTGTTCACATTTGTTTACATTGTTCATCATTGTTCATCATCAAAAACATGTTGTATTTATTATTTAGAATGTGAACCCAACATTCTCCCCCTTTTTGATGATGACAAATTAATCAATTAGTGCATAATGTGCATAATTGAGTTTTTCCCCTTTTTGACAACATCCAAAAGCATACACCATATACACATGTATTAGATAAAGAACAAGGATTTGCATTGATATTTCATGAGTATCCATAGTACATGACATGCTCATGGGAAAAAACAGAGAAGGGAAAGACATTGCTTGACAATCATCTAAAAACAACATGACTGAAGGCATAACAAGACACATGTGAACTAGATAACAAGACTTGACGCTATCCTAGACACCTAAGCTAACTAAGCATCATCATCAGCTGGCGGTGTAGGAGCCCGACGCGTAGTAGCGATGCTATCCAGGCGGGTGTCAAGTGTGTCCATTCTGGCATTAAGTCTCTCAAAGCCTGTTGCCATTTGGATCTGGAGCTGAGCAAGTAAATCAGCAAATCAGCAGGAGCATCTCCCGGAGCATCTAGTGGCTCATACTGGGAGTTGTCATCTTCAGCACCATTGTCATCTTCATCTTCTTCATCATCACCATCATCAGCAGCTGCCCCTTTACCTTGAGGTCTCTTGTCACGATGCCATCTACCATCTTGTAGCCCATCCTGTGTGCAGCAGTGAGGTCATAGGAGCTACGGGATTGAGAATGATCATCTCCTCCTTTAGGATTTGAATGGCAATGAAGAGGAAGAGAGAAGTGATTTGGCAGGCATATGGCATAGATCGCTTGGCACTACGAATGCATATGCGAAAGATAGAGACCATAAGAAGTGGTAGGTTGATAGGTTCAGCATTGAGGAATTGATGAAGTAGAGACTTGTGAAGGGAGGTCACAAGTTCTCGGCTACCATCCTTCGGAACTATGAGGGTGGTGAAGATGTGGTGGATAAGACAATGAAGTGGAGGGAAGGAGTTGGCGTTTAGTTGCTTACGATTAGTACGGTCGTAAGGCTACAAAGTAATGAGAGTATGGTACTCCTCTGGAGGTGGATGATGGGTCATTATGTCCACTTCGGTATTTGGGATTTGCAGGGCAGTGGATAGAAGGTTTGGAAGTAATGAAAAATGGAGTATCTTCACCTTGGTGTACAACGCACCACTGCTGGACAGTCGGAGGTGGGTGTAGAAATCGGTCACGGCAGTTGGGGAGTACCGCTTGTGATCGGAGCAAAAGGGAGCCCACCCTGGACATCAAAGAGAGACCGGAGTTCAGGAAACATATCCTCCAACGAGACAAAGTCGATGTAGCGTGGCTGCACGACCTTCGTGAAGGTTCCATGGACATCGAGGAGGCAAAGAATAGACGGGATGACGAGCTCCGGCAGGCGATCTCCCGGTGCTTCGTCTGACGCTCGGCGGGTGCCCTAGAGCCCTGGCCGGGTTCGGGAGCCATGGACGACGACGGGATGCCATCTTCTTGGCCGTTGGAGCCATCAAAGGTTGTTGCTTGATGTGGATGGTGACTGGAGAGAGGAAGGAGACAGAGGGCAGAAATTAGGGATCTCTTCTGGTGCCCTGGAGAAGGGTGTATTTGGAGAGAGGGAGGAAAAGAGTGTTTTTGGAAGTGGAAAAGGATGGAAAAGGGGCGTGGGAACCTTTTAAGAAGGTTTTGAGAATTTGAAAGGTTGGGTCCCACAAAATCCGTCATGAAACCCTTGCCGTTTAGGCTTTAAACGAAGTCTGGCCGCCGGCTGTCGACAAGGCCCCTGATGCCTGTCGACAGGGACATACAGTAAATGGCCAATTTGCTGTTTGGTGGGTTTTGGTGAATTGGAACTTTGTAGCAGTGGTTCCTAAGTGTTTATTTAAGGTGTATAAGAGGTGAACACATATTTTAACCAACCATATACAAAGATGTAAAAAGCCAATTCATTTTCCTTAATGGTTTTAACATAATACCCAAGGAATTTTAAGTTAGAGCATTAAGAAAACACCTACTAAAATGAAGAATAATGCACTCTCACCCTTCGTTGTATAAATGCAGTGTAAGACAACACAATCCCCATTTTGTTGATAGGCAAAGGATGCATGAAATGAACATCTATATGTCAAGACAATCATAAAACCAATTACCCTGGGATTTATGACTCAGTGGAGGCTTCACATTATTTCACTTTTCTTCATTTGCTATTCAGAAAGGTAATGGGAAAAAGTGGCACTTAAGAGGACTTCACACCTTTTGACGTGAGGATAGACATTACAAGTGCCCATACCCCGAGTTACTTAGTGGAAGTGTCTAGCATACCGTTGTACAGAGTTGATGAGTGAGCCTTTTGATGCGAGGGCAGACATTTGTGATGCCCATCACCCCGGTTACTCAGCAAAACACAGCATTGCTCTATATTTATCCCAATTTGAAGTTGATTTTATTTTTCTTATGTGAATGCTATTTTTCAGAAATAGGTAGCTGTTCTCCAAGTATTGCTTTAAAAGCTCAAGATCAAGTAGTTTATATGATTAGCTATCAATAGTAGACATACAGTTCCATGACCAAAAGGCTGATCAAGTAAATTGAGAACTCTGTTTGCCTACAGAGAAATGATTTAGAGGAGTGAGGTGTATATCCTTGAGAGTTGTGAAATGTTTCCAAAATGATAAAACCTAAACCCAAACATGAGTAGTATGTGAAAATCATAGTGGTATAAAGAATAGCTTAAATATCATTTGTACATGATGTGGTCAAACATGCATAACCCTTATAAACACCTTATTTGTTAAACATGAAGCTGCTCACTGAATGTGTGAAGAAATGGGCTTGAAGTTCCAACTTTCATTGTGTCTGTCGACAGGGAGAAATGACCTGTCGACAGGATCACATAGACAGAAGATTATGGGTTCTGGGAGGCAGAGACTGTACATATCTGTCGACAGAGGAAACTGGACGGTCGACAGATGTACACAGTGTACAGAAAGAGTGTTCTGTCTGGCTGGATCTGTCGACAGGGTTCTTGTTGGCTGTCGACAGATGCCTGTTCAGAGGCAGTTAAGAATAGAATGAAAGACAGAATCAACAAAGGTTTGAGGGAATTGAGATAGACAAAATTTGAGTGATTTCCTCCACATTAGCATTCATCTAACCTTAACTTGCTCCCCCATAATGTGTGCTATTTTGTACAAAGATACTCAAGTTCATGAAGATAAATTTGCACATATAGACCAATCAAATAAGCACACCAAGCATGTAGTAAGATAGACCATCAAGTGTTTTCAGATTGTCAAAGAGAACTTTGAATGAGCATAATGCAAGGAAAAAAACTAATTTCATATGTGGAGTACATGCCCCTTTCATGCCACATGACTATGGATACTTGGCAGAGAATATTTTCTCACGCATAATGAGAGTTTCCAAACAAGCATAACTTGTTCTTCCACACAACACCATTTGATATACCTCATAGTTAGGGCACACAAGGGACATATGCTTAACATTTGTGTTAAGTTTCATTACAATTTGCACAAACCCAATTCTCTTCTCAATGTGGTGAATCTATCTTCTGCCAGAGGTTTGGTAAAGATGTCAGTCAATTGTTTTTCAGTGGGTATGAAGCTAATTCCAAGGTTTTATTGGCTACCTCATCTCTCAAGAAATGATGACGAATCTCTATGTGTTTTGTCCTAGAATGTTGAATGGGATTCTTTGATAGATTGATTGCACTAGTGTTGTCACATAGGATAGGTGTGCATCCAATGTCAATGTTTTAGTCACACAACTGACTTTTTATCCACAACACTTCTGCCGCACAACTCCCTGCAGCAACATATTCTGCCTCTACAGTGGTGAGTGCAACCGAGTGTTGCTTCTTGGATGCCCACGAAACCATGCAACCACTAAGAATTTGGCAATAGCCACTAGTGCTTTTCCTGTCAATTTTACATCCAGCATAGTCAGCATCAGAATATGAAACCAAGTTAAAGCTACTACCTGCTGGATACCAAAGACCGAAGTCATACGTACCTGAGAGATATCTGAATATTCTCTTAACTACAATTAAATGGCTTTCCTTTGGACTAGATGGGTATCTAGCACAAAGGCAAACGCTGAATTATATGTCCGGTCTACTTGCAGTAAGATAAAGGAGTGAGCCAATCATACCTTGGAATTGTTTGGCATCTACCGATTTACCTTTCTCATCACTTTCTAGCTTAATGCTTGTGCTCATGGGTGTTGAGGCATGTTTAGCTTGTTCAAACTGAAACTTTTTCAGTAGCTCTTTAACATATTTTTCTTGGTTGATGAAAATCCGTCTTCTAATTGTTTGACCTGCAAAACAAGAAAAAATTGAAGCTCCCCCATAAAACTCATCTCAAATTCACTGTGCATATGTTTAGAGAATTCTTCACACAGTGAAGGATTAGTAGAACCAAAGATAATGTCGTCCGCATAGACTTGAACAACAATTATGTGATTGTGAACTTTCTTCGTAAAGAGAGTTTGGTCTACCTTACCTCTTGAGTAGTTTTTGCTTACCAGATAGGTGCTCAGCCTGTCATACCAAGCTCGGGGTGCCTCTTTCAAACCATAAAGAGCTTTGTGCAATTTAAATACATGGTTTGGTTTGTCATGATCCTCAAAGCCAGGTGGTTGAGAAACATAGACTTCCTCTTTATGTAGCCATTCAAGAAGGCAGTTTTAACATCCATTTGAAATAGTTTGAACTTGTTTGAACATGCATATGCTAACAAGATCCTAACTGCTTCTAGTCTCGCTACAAGTGCAAAGGATTTTTCAAAGTCCACACCAAATTTCTGATTGTATCCTTTTGCAACCAGTCTAGCCTTGTTTCTCACCACTTTACCCTCTTCATTGAGTTTGTTCCTAAAAACCCATCTTGTCCCAATTACAGAAATTTCAGGGGTTCTAGGAACTAAACTCCAGACAATATTTCGTTAAAATTGCCCAACCTCCTCATGCATAGCATCAATCCATGAATTTTCTTTTATGCTTCTTCAACATTTTTAGGTTCCACTTGAGATACAAAAGCTAAATGATCCTGTTCAACTATTTGATTAACCTGTAACCTAGTTTGAACTGAGTCATTTATGTCACCTATGACATTTTCAAGTGATGAGCTTTAGAATACCTCACATTAGTGACTGTTGAAGGGCCGGGTTGATCTTGCATTTGAGGAGGTTGTTCTGGAGGAGGGGTGGCTGGAGGATTTTCAGATTGAGGTTGATCTTGTTGTTGTGGATCTTGTGCAGGTACTTCTTTTTCACTTCTGAACAGATGTCCGTCATCTTCATCATTGTACCTGCGAAGATATCCACTTTTAGTTTTGAGAGTTGTTTTAGAGATTGCATTTGGTTTTCTTTGTAGTTCTCCAAGTGTTGTATCTTCAGTTTCATCTGCAAACCTGTAAGATTAGAACTGTTAGGCTTGGTTTGAGATTCATCAAATACAAATGTGGAGTTTCTTCCACTTTTCTAGATTTCAGATTAAAACCCTATAGGCTTTAGAGTGTTCTGAGGATCCAAGAAAAATACCTTGATCGCTTTTGGCTTCAAACTTGTCCAAATCATTTTTATCATTGTTATGTATGAACACTATTGAACCAAAAACTTTGAAATACCCAATGGTGGGTTTCTTACCTTTCAGAAGTTCGTAGGGAGTTTTCTTGAATACGGTCTTACCATGGCTCTGTTAAGAATGTAGCATGATGTGTTTACCGTTTCTGCCCAAAAGGTTCTTGCAAGTTGATTCTCGACCAGAAGCGTGCGAGCCATCTCCACCAAGGTTCTATTCTTCCTCTCCACAACCCATTTGTTCTGGAGTTCTTGGGAGGAGACAATGTTCTATTCCTTGTTCTTGCAAAAATCAGTGAAGGAGTTGTGTTGTAACGTTTTGGGTTTTCTTCTCGAATCCTGGTGGGTCTGGTTGAGTTCTGTCGGGTCGACGGCATGGGTGTTGTCGTTCTACCTGTGGTTACGGCCATGTGATTGACTTGACTGTGTGTTGACGTCGAAAGGTTGACGTCTATCTGCTTTGAACTTAGCGGTTGTCGATCTGGACTCGACTGTGTGGCGGTTCAGTAGACACATGGATCTTGACGTCTACTGATCCGCCTGTTTAAATAGGGCAGGCCGAGAGCAGGTTTTCCTTTTCCCTTCCCTTCTCTCCTTATCTCTTTTGATTTCTGTCTCGTTCCACTTCTCCTGGTGATTGTCGGGGGTTCGTGGAAGGTCTTCGTTGCGTGTGGCGGCGGTAGTTCGGGCGGGAATCGCGGCGTTTCGTGTATTTCGCGCGGATAGCTCGGGGGGTTCCGGCGTGATTCGCGTCCATTGAAGTTGTTCTTGGCGTTTAGAGGTAGGGACTTAACCCCTTTAACTCTCCCGATGGATTAGCATGCTTAATAGGAGTAGATTACATGTTAATTTCGTTTTAGGGTTTGGGTGAGCATGTTGGGATTTTTAGGTATTTTGCACAATCCGGGTGACGGATTGTGGTTTTCCCGATTCCCAGCAATGTGTATGATTGTGAGGAAGAGTTTCCTTCCTTCCCTTTTTTATTTATATGGTGTTTTGGCCCGGATTAGTTGATCTGGTGCCGCTAGGGTTGCTGGAGCTGAGGATATTAACGTCCACATCTGTTGACGTTAATATCATCCGGTTGATGTAAACGACAGGATCCTTTGTCGTTGATATGTAGTTAACGACAAGGGAAGGCGTCTACATCTTGGGTTGGCGGCAATCGATGTTGCCGTTAATCTGTCTGTGTGCCCAGCGTGCCTTTAGCAGTGTTGTGGTGTCTGTCTGTTGACACAGTTCACTAGACATCTGAGTGTGGCTCTGTCTGAGTGTGCTGGGGTTGACAGTGTTGAGACGTGACTGTGTTTCCGTCTGTTGTGCGCGTGTGGCGTTACCGCGTGCTGTTTCTGTTGTGCTACCTAGACGCGGGTGCGACTCCGTCTAGATGACTGGCGTGTGGGGGGTCCTCCGCCGGTGAGCCAGGGCGTTGAGAGCGTCTCCGTTCTGTGCGTACTCCTTGTGGTGGTTTTGAGCCGGTCTCCGTGGAGCCCCTTCTCTACCGCTAGGTCGGGCGTAGGGGAAAACCGGTCGTGGACCAGACGTTAGAGAGAGCGTCTGTAGTGTGCACACGTGGCTGGGGTTGCGAGACTCTGTGGCGACGGGACGCCGAGCTACAGACCCTAGCTGAGTCCTACTTGCTGTGTTGTGTGAGTGTGTGTGTTACTGAGCCGCGTGGTTTACAGTTTTAGTGCACTCCTGTTGGGGGAGCTGCGTAGTTGTCACTGGTTTCAGTTGTGCGAGGTGTATTTACTTTCTGTCTTTACTTACCGCACTTTAGTACTGTTTCCGGTGGGGTTGTGTTTCCCTACTGGGTCTCTCTTTTGTGAGACTCACTCCCTTCCCTTTCAGGCGTCGTCGACTCCCGTTCCAGGCGAGTCGAGTCACTCTGGTGCGCGTGCGCTCTAGCTGCTGTGAGTAGTACTTTTTTGTACTCTCTGTACTCTGTACCTGTTGAGGTCTCTGAGTTGTACATGTTATATTTCATGTAGTGGAATGTTTATTGTACCTTGATGTGTATCTTTTTATATAGTCTTCTCGGACGTTCTTTTCTTACCCTTCCGAGCTTGTCTCGTGGGTTAGCGGGTCAGAATTCGGGTTACTGGTCGGGTACCGGTAATGCGGATTCTGGGTCGTTACAGTTGGTATCAGAGCCTTGTTCCGACGAGATATATATAAGAAAATACCATCATGGCGACTCAGAGTATAAGAGTACAGTAGCAGCTTTATGCCCAGAGTTAGTTAGTGTGTTAATGCGTTGTGTGTGTGCTTGCCTTGTGTGTAGTCTATGGCGCCTAGGCGACGTCCTGCGGAGAGAGTGGCTGAGCAGGCGACTCGGCAGGAGGCTGGAGATGCCCCGCCACCTCAGCAGACGCAGCCCTTGCCCCAGGACGCACACAGTGGTGTTGTTCCGCCACCACCACCTCCTCAGGCAGCTCAGGGGTTTGACTGGGCCCGGTTCTTTGAGGGGATGGCTCAGCTTGCGACTCAGCACCGTGACGTGCCGGCACCTCAGGGAGGTACTGGGAGGGTGCTGAGGGAGTTTTTGCAGTTCCACCCTCCTCAGTTTACGGACAGCCAGATCCAGACACGGCTCGTGCGTGGTTGGATGCCGTGGAGCGGACCTTCCGTTCCATGGAGTGTGTTCCCGAGGAGCGAGTGTTGTTGGCTAGCTACAGTTGCAGGCGCAGCGCTGGCGTGGTGGTCTTCTGAGTGGGAGACTACTTTTCGGTCTCGTGCACTTCGGCAGATTCCGTGGGAGGAGTTTGTCGCTTCGTTTGAGAGGGCCTTCTGTCCTACGTACGTCCGGACGGAGCGGTTGTACAGTTTCTGACTTGCAGCAGAGGGACTCTTCAGTGTGCAGTACCGGGCCAGATTTGTGGAGCTTGGACGCTATGCTCCGCAGATCATGGCGGATGAGAGTTTGAGGACTCAGCAGTTCGTGAGGGGCCTGAGGCCGGAGCTCAGGCAGGCACTGATAGTTGCGCGCATCACTGACCTAGACGCGGCCTATCAGACTGCAGCGGCTTTGGAGGCTGACACGTTGTGGACCCTTGGTCAGAGCACGGAGGTTCAGGCGCAGGTGTTTCCAGTTCAGCCACGGCAGTAGCAGGGTGTTACTCAGGCGACTCCGAGGGTCACGACTCCCTACGCGTCCATTTCTGCAGGGACGTCAGCGAGGTCGGGATCTCGGAAGAAGTTTCGGCGGGACCGGAGGCAGGCGGAGCAGAGACAGCAGTCGGTCGGGAGTGTTCAGCAGCCAGTTGGGAAGTCTGTGCAGCAGGTCCAGCGTTCTTTTGCTGGACAGTGTTACCGGTGTGACCAGTTGGTCACATGGCGCGAGATTGTCCGTTGTTACCTCGAGCGCCGCAGCAGCAGTCCCAGTTGCAGCCCAGAGTGCACAGCAGCAGCAGTTCCTGTGCAGCAGCGTCAGCAGACTGGAGGTTCTGGTGGGTCGAGAGGTAGTGGCCGTGTTACCCACTTGACTCGTGCGGACATGGAGGCGTCACAGCTAGTGAAGGTACCGTTACTGTTTTGGTTTTGCAGCCAGAGTTTTGTTCGATTCCGGTGCTTCTCACTCGTTTGTGTCCGAGGAGTTTTAGACTCCCTTGGTGAGCTGAGTTTGGGAGAGTCCGCGGAGTTGGTTGTGGAGTTGCCGACAGGGGACTATGTCCTTACGTCCTACTGTCTCCGGAGGCTCCAGTGTGGTTCCAGGGTCATGTTTGTCGGCCCGTTTGTTTGCTTTGCAGTTGCAGGACTATGATATTATTCTGGGGATGGATTGGTTGGAGCGGTACAGCGCAGTGGTAGATTGCCAGAAGAAGAGGGTGCACCTACAGATACCCGGGGGAGCGGCGTTCTACTTCCAGGGTATTGTACCTTCTACTTCTCGCTTTTTGGTTTCTGCTTTGAGGGCAGCGAGGTTGCTTGCTTCGGGTTGTCAGGGTTTTCTTGGTTTCGGCAGTTTCCTTGACCAGGTTGTGTCGGGAGTGGGGAACCTTCCCGTGGTGTGTGAGTTCCCGGATGTTTTTCCGGATGAGTTACCTGGTCTGCCGCCAGAGAGAGAGATAGAGTTCTCTATTGAGTTGGTTCCTGGCACAACACATTTGCTCAGCCGCCGTACCGTATGGCACCAGCAGAGTTGAGAGAGCTGAAGAGGCAGTTAGTGGAGCTGTGGAGAAGGGCTATATCCGTCCTAGCTTTTCTCCTTGGGGTTCACCTGTTCTGTTTGTCCGGAAGAAGGATGGTAGCCTGAGGTTGTGTATAGATTACCGGAAGTTGAACCAAGTGACCGTCAAGAATAGGTATCCTTTGCCTAGGATTGACGATCTCTTCGATCAGCTTCAGTCAGCTCGAGTTTTCTCTCGGATTGACTTGCGGTCGGGCTACTATCAGTTGCGGATCAGAGACTCTGACGTGAGAGGACTGCTTTCCGGACCAGGTACGGGCACTTTGAGTTCTTGGTGATGCCGTTTGGGCTCACCAATGCACCAGCGGCCTTCATGGATCTGATGCACCGGGTGTTCCACCAGTTCTTGGACCAGTTTGTCGTAGTGTTTGTTGACGACATCCTGGTGTACTCCGTGTCGGAGGAGGAGCATGCCGAGCACCTGAGGATCGTGTTACAGACGTTACGTGAGCACCAGTTGTATGCCAAACTTGGCAAGTGTGAGTTTTGGCTACAGCAGGTTCACTTCTTGGGACACGTGATCTTAGGTGAGGGAGTTTCTGTGGATCCGGCGAAGGTCGAGGCAGTTTTGCAGTGGGAGAGCCCCAGATCTGTGTCAGAGGTGCGTAGTTTCCTTGGTTTGGCAGGTTACTACCGCAGGTTTGTGCGGGACTTTTCGCAGGTTGCAGCGCCCTTGACTCGGTTGACGAGGAAGGAGTTCCGTTTGTGTGGTCGGACCAGTGTGAGCAGAGCTTCATAGAGTTGAAGCGGCTGCTTACGTCGGCGCCAGTTCTTGTGCTACCTTCAGGTGAGGAGGGCTTTGAGGTTTGCACAGATGCTTCAGGTGTTGGTCTGGGAGCGGTCCTGATGCAGGAGGGCCGAGTGGTGGCTTATGCGTCTCGCCAGCTTAAGCCCCACGAGGTGAGTTACCCGACCCACGACCTAGAGCTTGCAGCTGTAGTGTTTGCGTTGAGGCTGTGGCGTCACTACCTGTACGGAGTGAGGTTTGTGGTTCGTACCGACCACCAGAGTCTGAGATATGTGTTTTCTCAGCGGGATCTGAATATGAGGCAGCGTCGTTGGATGGAGTATCTGAAGGATTATGATTTCAGCATAGAGTATCAGCCTGGAAAGGCGAATGTAGTCGCAGATGCCTTGAGTAGGAAGGCACAGATGAGTCATCGAGTGGCAGTTGTGGCAGTCTGCGGCAGAGGGGTCCTTCAGAGTTTCTTCCAGTCGTCAGCGTTGTGTGCTGGGCAGTTTGTTGGCGGCTCCCGCCATAGTGAGGCAGATTGTTGAGGTACAGCAGGCGGATCCCGAGTTGTTTAGAGTGCTTCTCCTTCCAGAGGTTGAGCTTTGTGAGGACGGGACTGTTAGGTTCCGGGACAGACTCTACGTTCAGTTGAGGAGTCTGTCAGGAGAGCAGTGTTGCAGGAGGCACATGGTTCCAGGTACTCGATTCATCCAGGGTCTACCAAGATGTACCATCGGTTGAGGCGACAGTTTTGGTGGCCTGGGATGAAGAGAGACATTGCGGCTTTTGTTGCGAGGTGTTTGGTCTGTCAGCAGGTGAAGGCCGAGCACCAGCGTCCAGGTGGACTTGTGCAGCCGTTAGAGATTCCGGTTTGGAAGTGGGACCATGTGACGACCGACTTTGTGTGTGGTTTGCCGAGGTCAGCTGGAGGTTTTGACAGTGTTTGGGTTCTTGTGGACAGATTGACGAAGACTGCCAGATTCTTTCCTGTCAGGACTAGTTGGGGTGTGAGTAGGTTGGCTACGTTGTACGTAGAGCGGATTGTTCCTTTGCACGGAGTGCCGATCTCTATTGTGTCAGATAGGGATCCTCGCTTCACTTCTGGGTTCTGGCGCAGTTTCCAGGGGCTTTGGGGACAGAGTTGGCTTTTAGTTTCGCCTACCACCCACAGTCAGACGGTCAGTCAGAGCGGACCATCCAGACTTTGGAGGACATGCTTAGAGCTTGTTGTCTGGAGTGGCAGGGGTCGTGGACAGCTCACTTGTCGTTGGTCGAGTTCGCATATAACAACAGCTATCACTCCAGTATCGGCATGGCACCTTACGAGGCCTTGTAGGACGACCGTGTCGCACTCCTCTTGACTGGTTCGAGGTTGGTGAGCGTGTTGTCACGGGACCAGAGTTGGTGCAGCAGGCAGTTGAGGTGGTGCAGCTGGTGAGGCAGAGGCTTGTGTCAGCGCAGGTCGGCAGAAGAGTTACGCAGATCAGCGTAGGCGACCGCTCGAGTTTGAGGTAGGGGACCAGGTGTTTGTTCGTGTGTCCCCTATGAAGGGGGTGATGAGGTTCGGTAGGCGTGGGAAGTTGAGTCCCCGCTTTATTGGGCCCTTCACCATTTCTGAGCGTGTCGGTGGTTTGGCGTACAGGCTTGAGCTTCCGTCAGAGTTGGCAGCAGTTCACGACGTGTTCCACGTGTCGATGCTGCGGAGGTACCTTGCTGACGAGTCTCACGTTCTCCCGAGTTCAGAGTGGTCAGAGGTGACCTGTGTTGTCAGTGCCAGAGTTTCCGTTGCACATTGAGGATCGCCGAGTTCAGAGGTGAGGAACAAGGCTATTCCGTTGGTTCGTGTTGCGTGGCAGCGGCACTCAGGCGGTGAGTCGACGTGGGAGAGAGAGGACGAGATGCGCGAGCAGTTTCCGTTCCTCTTTGGTGAGTCTTCTTCCTTCGTTGTTTGAATTTCGGGGGCGAAATTCTCTAAGGGGGAGGGCTGTAACGTTTTGGGTTTTCTTCTCTCGATCCTTGTTGGTCTGTTGGAGTTCTGTCGGGTCGACGGCATGGGTGTTGTCGTTTACTTGTGGTTAACGGCCAAGTGATGGACGTTGACTGTGTGTTGACGTCGAAAGGTTGACGTCTATCTGCTTTGAACTTAGCGGCTGTCGATCTGGACGTCGACTGTGTGGCGGTTCAGTAGGCGGCAATGGATCTTGACGTCTACTGATCGGCCTGTTTAAATAGGGCAGGCCGAGAGCAGGTTTTCCTTTTCTCCTTCCCTTCTCTCTTTATCTTCTTTGATTTTGTCTCGTTCCACTTCTCCTGGTGATTGTCGGGGGTTCGTGGAAGGTCTTCGTTGCGTGTGGCGGCGGTAGTTCGGGCGGGAATCGCGGCGTTTCGGCGTATTTCGCGCGGATAGCTCGGGGGGTTCCGGCGTGATTCGCGTCCATTGAAGGTTGTTCTTGGCGTTTAGAGGTAGGGACTTAACCCCTTTAACCCTCCCGATGGATTAGCATGCTAATGGAGTAGATTACATGTTAATTTCGTTTTAGGGGGGTTGAGCATGTTGGGATTTTTAGGTATTTTGCACAATCCGGTGACGGATTGTGGTTTTCCCGATTCCCAGCAATGTGTATGATTGTGAGGAAGAGTTTCCTCCTTCCCTTTTTTATTTATATGGTGTTTTGGCCCGGATTAGTGATCTGGTGCCGCTAGGGTTGCTGGAGCTGAGGATATTAACGTCCACATCTGTTGACGTTAATATCATCCGGTTTGATGTAAACGACAGGATCCTTTGTCGTTGATATGTAGTTAACGACAAGGGAAGCCGTCTACATCTTGGTTGGCGGCAATCGATGTTGCCGTTAATCTGTCGTGTGCCCAGCGTGCCTTTAGCAGTGTTGTGTGTCTGTCTGTTGACACAGTTCACCAGACATCTGAGTGTGGCTCTGTCTGAGTGCTGCGGGTTGACAGTGTTGAGACGTGACTGTGTTCCGTCTGTTGTGCGCATGTGGCGTTACCGCGTGCTGTTTCTGTTGTGCTACCTAGATGCAGGTGCGACTCCGTCTAGATGACTGGCGTGTGGGGGGTCCTCCGCCGGTGAGCCAGGGCGTGAGAGCGTCTCCGTTCTGTGCGTACTCCTTGTGTTGGTTTTGAGCCGGTCTCCGTGGAGCCCCTTCTCTACCGCTAGGTCGGGCGTAGGGGAAAACCGGTCGTGGACAGATGTTAGAGAGAGCGTCTGTAGTGTGCACACGTGGCTGGGGTTGCGAGACTCTGTGGCGACGGGACGCCGAGCTACAGACCCTAGCTGAGTCCTACTTGCTGGTTGTGTGAGTGTGTGTGTTACTGAGCCGCGTGGTTTACAGTTTTAGTGCACTCCTGTTGGGGGAGCTGCGTAGTTGTCACTGGTTTCAGTTGTGTGCGAGGTGTATTTACTTTCTTCTTTACTTACCGCACTTTAGTACTATTCCGGTGGGGTTGTGTTTCCCTACTGGGTCTCTCTTTTGTGAGACTCACTCCCTTCCCTTTCAGGTGCGTCGTCGACTCCCGTTCCAGGCGAGTCGAGTCACTCTGGTGCGCGTGCGCTCTAGCTGCTGTGAGTAGTACTTTTTGTGTACTCTCTGTACTCTATACCTGTTGAGGTCTCTGAGTTGTACATGTTATATTCATGTAGTGGAATGTTTATTGTACCTTGATGTGTATCTTTTTATATATAGTCTTCTCGGACGTTCTTTTCTTACCCTTCCGAGCTTGTCTCGTGGGTTAGCGGGTCAGAATTCAGGTTACTGGTCGGGTACCGGTAATGCGGATTCTGGGTCGTTACAGTTGTGTCAAATTCTCCCCTGATCAGTGCAGATGGAGCATATCTTGGTGACTTCCATGCTCAATTTTATTGAAAATTCTTCAAAAAACATTCAGTGCTCATTCTTGTGAGCTAGAAATTTCCCCAAGTGACCTAGAGAAATCATCTACAATGACAAAACCATAACGCTTGCCAGAAACTAGTGTTCTCGTAGGTCCAAATAGGTCCATGTGCAACAGTTCATAAGCTTTAGAAGTACTCACCGGTGCTTTGATTGAAGGATTTCCGGGTTTGTTTTCCCTGTGCACATGCATCCTAGAAATTTTCATTTTGTTAAGGGAAATTTTAGGAAGACCACTTACCAATTTAAGCCTCATGATCTTGTGTAATACATTATAGCTACGTGACCGAGCCTACGATGCACAATGTAAGCTCATCCTGTTTGTTTGCTACAAGACATAGATCATTATTTTCTGGATCATCTAAATCAACCATGTAGATGTTGTTTATCCTTTTTCCAGAAAACTTCAGACTTCTTGTTTCCTTATCAAGAATTTGACATGAATCAGACTCAAAGACAATTTTATGACCCTTATCACACAATGACTTATGCTAAGCAAGTTGTGATGAAGGCCATCCACAAGAAGTACATTGTCTATGAGTTAGAGGCAAGCTTACCAACCTTACCTGAGCCGATGATCTGGCCTTTGTTGTTACCTCTAAAGATGACCTGACCTCCATCTTTTCCACGAGCAGACTGAATTTTTCTTTATCCCCCGTCATGTGCCTCGAGCAGCCACTATCCAGGTACCATTTGTTTTGATTGTGGGCTGCTAGGCATTCCTGCACATGTGGATCAGACAAGAGGTTTTGGTACCCAAATTACTTTGGGTCCCGTTGTATCATTCATGCCAAATAACAAGTGCTTAGGAATCCAAACTTGTTTGTATTTCTGTTTATTTGGATTGTTCCGCATTGTTTTTCAGTATGCCCGACCTTTTTGCAGATTTTGCATGATGAAGGTTTATGAACAACAGTGGGCTTGATATTCTTGGGAGCATGCATTGGCATCTTACCCTTTGTTGCCTGGTTCATTTTGGTTAGGAGCATGCTTTTTGCCCTGTCGACGGTCCTATTGGGGCTTGTGGCAAATTCCTCACGTTGACTAGGAACAAACTGGATGGCTTTAGGTTCCTGTTTTTTACCCTTGAATTGATTTTCTTGTTCTTAGAAGGGTTTTGTTTGCTAGAGCTTGGGCTCAGATCAATGAAATCGGTTAGCAGATTTTTGCCAATTTCCTTTGGCTTTGCATTTTGAAACCCAATCCATGTCTTTCAACAAACAACATTTGAACCTAAAATTGCATCCAGATTCTGTTTACTTTTGACAAAACTAGATAACTCCTTAGACTTACCTTTTATGTCTTTTCAGCTTTTCCAGTTTCTCCTTTAGCTTTTCATGCTCACTTTGAAGAGTTTCAAGAGAGTTCATAGATCATCTCTTTCCTTTTGAACTTCTTGAAGTTTAAGTTTATGCTATCCAATTCATCACTATGTGTTTGTTCATCAATCTTCATCATTTCAATTACTTATTCAAGGATTCAATTTCTTCATTATTGTTTGATTTATAACAAGGGAATTGACTTTCTTCTTGAGTGCTTTATTTTCAGACTTGAATTCACAGATTTTTCAAATAGAACAGTATAGGCTTCTTCCTTCAGTAATAGAATATGTTTCAAAGGAAGAATTTACCTCGTTGGAGTCATCACTCCTTGCCATGAGACACTGAATCTCATCATCTCCTGAGGTAGCTTGACTGTTCTCGTCTTCATCTTCATCACTCCAAGTGGCCACCATTGCCTTGGCCTTTTGAAAGTGAATTTGTCCTTCTTCAGCTTCTTTTTGAGCTCGAGGCACTCTCCTCTCATGTGCCCTTGCTTCTTGCACTCATAACACAACTTCAGATCTTTGTTAGAAGAATCAAGTCTGTTGGTACCCTTTTGGAAAGTTTCGAGTTACCTGAACCTCTTCTTTGAATTTTAGAAACTTTTTAAACTGTCTAGTTAGCATGGCCATCTCGTCATTCTCACTATCACTAGAGGTTTCAGACTCAATATCTTTGTTTGGCATCTTTTTAGAATCTGAAGAGATTTTCTTGGAAGCTTTCAAGGAAATTGACTTCCTTGGATTCTCTTCAGTTTTCTTTCTTTGACATTCAGTTCATAAGTCATCAGAGAACCAACCAATTCATCTACTTTCATTTTTGAGAGGTCTTTAATCCTCAATGACGGTGGCTTTGGTGTTCCATGAGGATGGAAGAGACCGAAGTATCTTCCTCACCAAGTCACTCTTTGAGTATTCCTTTTTAAGACCTTTCAATCCATTTATAATTATCATGAATCTAGCAAACATGTCAGAGATGGTTTCATCATTATTCATTTTGAACATTTCATATTCTGAAACCAACATGCTTACCTTTGATTCTCTTACCTCAGATGTACCTTCATAGATCATCTCAAGCTTATCCCACATCCCTTTGCTGAGGTGCATGTGGAGACTCTTGAGTACTCCTTTGGGTGGACTGCGCACTGCAATCATGTTGAGGGCGCTCCAGTTGAGTGTCCCCTTGGCGATCTAGTCCTTAGTCCAATATCCTCGTCCTGAGGCAGTTCGAATGCTCCTTTTCTGACCATTTTCCATAGTTCAATGCTTTGAGCTCTCAAGAATACCTGCATATGATTTTTTCAATACGGGTAGTCAGTGCCATCAAAGAAGGGTGGCTTGGTCACTGAGTGTCCCTCGGCCATATACCCCTTGTTAAATTCCATTAGACCGTGAATCTCCTGATCATAAGATCAAACAGATAAAAGTAGAGACCGGAGAAACTCGGCTCTGATACCAATTGAAGGGTTGCGGAATTCCCTATATGGTAATCTAGAAGGGGGGTTGAATAGATTACTGTCAATTAAAATTCTTATCACCTTCTTTTCGCAAAGACACAGGTTGCAACGATAAGAGCAGAGTTTAACTGTGTGGATGTATGTGACTTGATGACAATTAGATTGATGAAGTATCAAGTGTGTGCAAATACAGCGTGCCTATCAAACATCTAACGTGGAAAATGTTCAAACCACAAGACACGATGATTTACATGGTTGGAGTACACAACTCGTGTATCCTACATCCACGAGCCACACACACATGCAGAATAATCTGCTTATGAGCTAGTTCACAAACTACAACTAACACACACGTGTTATCTGATGTGCAACCACGATCAGATCAACACCCACACACGTGTATGATGCACAAGGACTGCTTGAAAAACACAACACACCACAGATATGAAGAGTAGAAATAGAGAAGAGTTTGAGAGTTGAAGAACAAATCCAGATTGTAAACTCTTCTTGTAAATGTCTGGCTGGACTTCAAGCTTCGTCTTGATGATCCAAGTTTAATGGAGACACTTGAGTCCATGACGTTCAGGCTTCACCTTCCGCTGAAGAGACTTCTCTTCTTGGTTCTGGGCGATAGGTTGAAGCAGAGCAGCAGAACAAGACTTCTCTTGAAAACTCTTTAGGGTTCTTGCTTGGAGGCTGCTTGTTACGAGATTTTTCTTCAAGGATGTTTATATACTGGTGTTTACATATGGAGAGACATGGTAGAAGGAAACACCAAGTTTGGTAACTTTCAAACTTCCCATATATGAAGCTTTTGTTCGTCTGTCGACAGGTCATACACCTGCTATCGACAGGGATCAACAGTGTGCCAAGTTCTAGAAGTCTGGAGTTCTGTGGAAGCTTTCACTGTGTGCATCTGTCGACAGGTGCCTTGGTGCTGTCGACAGGCACATGTTTTCCAGGATTGTGATTTTCTGACTGTATGTTTCTGTCGACAGGAGGCTTTGTTGTTGTCGACAGGTCTTGTTTTCCAGAACATGTATGTTGCTGACTGTTGGTATCTGTCGATAGGGTCTTGATGGCTGTCGACAGGTACACTGTCTTTTGACTTTTCTTGATCTTTCATACTTGTTGTTGACACATGTCTTGCATAGTATATCTCCTACATTAGTAAACATAGTTAGTGAGATATTATGAACATATATATCAAGCATTGTACTAAGTTATTGTGACAAGTCATCTGTATGAAGATCTCATGCATTAAACTCAATTCACATTGTTCACATTGTTTACATTGTTCATCATTGTTCATCATCAAAAACATGTTGTATTTATTATTTAGAATGTGAACCCAACACTTAGGTACCGCGCAGGTCTCTGGAACTGAAAAGTTCCGACCAGGGGTTCGTACCGTGTGCCTAGTTCTAGGACAGGTACCCCATAGGATTTTCCGAGTTGAAGAGCTCTTAGCCAAGGGTTGTACCGACCCCTTTGTGTTTTGGGTTTTTTGGGTACCGCGCTAACCTTTTGAGCTGAAAAGCTTCGAACTAGGGGATGTACCACACACCCTTTTCACAGATCGATACAACAAGAAGAAGAGAAGTAGGACGCCGAACAGAAGGCTTCTATAAATAGTAAGCCTTTAGATTGGATACATGCCAGGTTCTTGGTATGGCCTCGCCGCTAAGGGCAGTCAGCTTTATGAACCTTTCCCGAGAACCTGTATGACCTGATAA
Organism: Colocasia esculenta; assembly: GCA_014218235.1. Lineage (NCBI taxonomy): Eukaryota > Viridiplantae > Streptophyta > Magnoliopsida > Alismatales > Araceae > Colocasia > Colocasia esculenta. The sequence continues at coordinate 20,439 of JACBKR010003645.1, forward strand.
GATCCTTCCCATTTAGAGCAGGCTTGCTAGTTGCTCTTCGGGGTCCGATGCCGAGCAACGGTGTAGAGCAAGGTCCTTTCAAAGAAGTGTCATTCTCAAACTCGGGAGTTAGTACTGTGCGAGCCGCTGCTGATAGAAGACCAGTCTAATGCTGCGTTGCTCTGATGCTTGCCGAGCATGTCCAGGTTCTCCCTTAGCGTGTGGTTGTTGCTGCTTCATCGAAGTGAGTTGTTCGATCGGGGGGAGAGCGACTTCCAGAGGTACAACGGCTTTTGTGCCATAGGCCAAATGGAGGGTGTCTCCTCTGTGGCCACCCAGCTTCGGTGGCACCATAACACGTTGGGGAGCTCTTTGATCCACGAACCTCCAGCGGCTTCCACTCTAGTGTGTATCCCATGTAGCAAAGTCCGGTTGGCATTTTCGACCAACTCGGTAGCCTAGGGATGAGCGACTGAAGTGAAGTGGTTGTAGACGCTGAGCTCCGAGCACTTCTATTTGAAGAAGGTGCTGTCGAACTACTTTCCATTTTTGGAGGTGATCACCTTCAGAATCCCAAACTGGCAGAGGATGTTCTTCCACATGAACTTCCATGCGGCCTGGTCGGTGATCGTGGCAACAGGCTCTGCCTCGATTCACTTAGTAAAGTAGTCGATGGCGACGAGCAAGAATTTCTTCTGACCTTGAGCCTCTGGGAACGGTCCCATGATGTCAATCCCCCACCGAGCAAAAGGGCACGGTTAGAAGAGAGTGTGCAGTTGTTCAGCAGGCTGGCGGGTAAGCTGCCCGAACTTTTGGCACTCTGGACACTTCTTCGCATAGGACATGCAGTCCTTTTGCAGAGATGGCCACCAGAGCCCTTCTTGGAGGATGTTGTGTGCTAAGGTTCTTCTGCCCAAGTGGCTCCCGCACAGACCCTCGTGCACCTCCGCAGTAGCAGGTGCTGCCTCGGAAGGACTGAGGCACTGTAAGAGGGGTCTTGAGAGGGAATGTCAGTACAATTGGCCCTCAATGATGGTGAACTTTTGGCAGTGCAGCCTGATCTTGCAAACTTCCGCTTGGTCTGGGGGGAGTTCTCTCGAAGCCGATAGTCCAGGATTGGAGCCTTCCAGCTCGGAGCTAGTTGATCGGTCTTGATAGCCGCTACATCCACCTCGATGCTTGGCGAGGAAAGCTCTTCAATGAACACGGAGTGAGAAGGGGAGATGTCGCCTGAAGATGCTAGTCTGGTGAGTGCATCAGCCTACACATTCTACTCTCGTGGGACGTGTATGACTTTGAAATAAAGGAGGCCTCTGCTTGGCGCTTGACTTGTTGGAGGTACTGCACCATGCGGGGCTCCCTGGCTTCGAACTGCCCGTTAACCTAGCTGGCAACCAACTGTGAGTCACTGAAGGCTCGTAGCCAAAGTGCTCTGAGATGCCTTGCCATTCAGATTCCATATAGGAGTGCCTCGTACTTGGCTGCGTTATTAGAGGCGACGAAGTAAAATCTAAGGGCGCACTGGAACTCCATATCTCCGGGGAGGTGAGGACCAGCCCTACGCCACTTCCTGTGATGCAAGAGGACCCATCAATGTAGAGCTACCATGGGGGCTCATTCAACATGGAGGGTCCTTCTCGGTCGAAAGGGTGCATTCCGCCACGAAGTCCGCCAGCACTTGCACCTTGATAGCCATCCTTGGTCGGTTGCTAATGTCAAACTCCCCGAGCTCAATGGCCCATTTGATGAGCCTACCGGAAGCCTCTGGGCATTGAAGAATGAGCTTCAACGGCTGGTTGGTCAGCACCATGATCGGATGGGCTTGAAAATAAGGCCTGAACTTCCGAGCAGCTGTGACGAGTGCCAAAGCGAGCTTCTCTACTCGAGGATATCTTCTTTCAGCTTCTTAAAGCACCCTGCTTATGTAATAAATAGGATGTTGTGTCGTTGCCTCTTCTCTGATCAGCACCGTGCTGATGGAGTGTTCGGTGACCAAAAGGTACACGAACAGTGGTTCTCCATGCACTTGTTTTGAGAGAATCGGTGGGGCAGCCAGGTATGCCTTCAGCTCAGTGAAGGCCGCTTCACAGTCTACGATCCACTGTACTTGCCCCCCTTGTGGTAAGGCATCTTGGGGACTCGCACCAATTTAAAGAAGTTGAAGCTCCTTTCTGCTGCCCAGGACATGAAACGATTGAGTTCAGCGAGGCGTCCGATTAGCTACTAGATGTCGTGCATCGTTCTCAGACTGCTCATCTCCAGAATGGCTTGGATCTTCTCGGGGTTGGTCTCTATCCCTCGGTTGGGCACGAGGAAGCCGAGGAACTTCCCCAAGCGTACTTCTAAAGCTCACTTAGCTGGGTTGAGCTTCATGTTGAACCTTCGCAAGGTAGCGAAAGTTTCTTCCAGGTCGACGATGTGGTCGGCGCTTCGGCACGTCTTGACTAGCATGTTGTCGACATAGACCTCCATGTTCCACCCGATCTACTACTCGAACATTTTGTTAACCAAATGTTGGTATGTCGCTCCTGCATTCTTCAGACCGAACGGCATTCTGGTGAAGCAGTAGAGGCCGAGGTTAGTTACGAACATTGTGGCGTCCACGTCCAGGGGATGCATGCTGATCTGGTGATAACCCAAATATGTGTCCAAGAAGTTGAGAAGCTCGTGCTCAGAAGTGGCGTCCATCAATTGGTCTATGCGCGGTAGGGGGAAATTACCCTTGGACGTTGCTTTGTTGAGTTCCTTGTAGGTCATGCAGATGAGCCATTTGTCATTGGCTTTACGTATGAGGACCACGTTGGAAATCCATCTCGGATATTGGGCTTCTCGGAGAAGCCCAACTGCTCGACTTGTGACGACATGATCGTGGATCACGGTCTGCCATTCTCAGTTGACAGGTCATTGTCTCTACTGGACAGGAGGCACCCTCAGGTCTAACTTGACATGGTGAGTCATCACCTCAGGAGGGATGCCGGGCAGCTCGTCATCCGACCACGTAAACATGTCCATGTTTGCGAGCAGGAAAGCCTTATAGTGCTACTGTTTGGCTTCTGGTAGTAATGCACCGATGTATATGACATGGTCGGGGTCGTCGTCCACCCGGACTGGTAGCAAATCTTCGGCAGGTGTTCCTCGGCTAGTGGAGGGTTCGCTAGTCGGCGGAGGCAGGACCACTGGGTTTGCAGCGGGTTGTTTATCTCGCAGGGAGAGAACATAGCACCGTCGAGACTCGCATTGGCTGCCGAGAACCTCTCAGACACCATGCAGAGTGGGGAACTTCATCTTCTGGTGCAAAGCGAAGGGTACAGCTTGGATGCGGCTAATCAGGCCTCCGCCGAGGATGGCGTGTACCTTGACATGCTCCGGATTACAAGAAATTCCACCATCTTGGTCATGCTCTTTGGTGTTGTTCCTAGGGTGATAGGGAGGCAAACCCGACTCATGGGATGCACCGAGACCCTAGAGAAGTCGAACAAAGGCGATTCTACTGGGGAGAGCTGTTCGGCTTTCAAGCCAATCATTAAGAAATAGTCATAAGCCAACACATCGAGGGCACTTCCATTATCTACTAGAATGCAGCACACGGTACAATGGTTAATGGTGACCGAGATGACCAAAGCATCAGTGTGTGGAGTTGAAACTCCTACAAGTCATTGTCCGAGAAGGTGATAGCCTCCTTAGAATGTGCGTGTGCAAGACTAGGATAAGGGCTTGGTCGTGGTGGGGGGGGGGGGGGGGGGGGATGTTCGACCTGGTGCCCCCGCCAAGCATAGTCACTTGGCTCTGGATACCCTTTCCACCCGCGCCGAAATCTCCCACGATGACGTTGATCTCCTGCCATTCGGCTCATTGTTGATGGCTGGTTAGGGGTTCGTTCTCGACGTCTCGGGCGGTCTTCGTCGCAGTGCACATACCGTCCGAGGTAGCTGCGCTTGATCAAGGATTCGAACTCGTCCTTGAGTTGGCAGCATTCAGAGGTGTCGTGGCCATGGTCCCGATGGAAGCGACAGTACTTGTCTTGGTTGTGCCTGCGGGGATCAGAGCGCATCCTCCACGGCAACCGAACATACTGTTCATTCTGGATTTTGGCCAGAATCTGTTCGGGAGCCACCGTGAGGGGGGTGTTGTCAGTGAAGGGGCGTGGTCGGCGTGGCGAGTCCCCGTTGCGTCGGCTCTTCTTCTGTTCTTGGTCGGAACCGTTGTTGGAAGGCCTTTTCTTTTTGACAGCTCACTCTATTCGGTTCAGCTGGCTGCCAGACTCTCCTCGCATGCAGTGTGGCGTTGGGCGATCTACACCTGAGCATCCTCTGGAGGAAGCCATCATGAGTGCCCTGGATGAGGGCACTGGTGGCTAAGGGAACGTCCAGGCGTGGGATGCGAAGTGCCTCGGTCTGGAACTATTTGACATTGTCCTAGAGCGCTTCTCTTCGCATATGGCGGATGGACAGAAGGGAGGCCGCCGTGTGCAGCTGCCACCTTCTGCCCAGGAAGTTGTCCCTGAAGGACTTCTTCAACTGGTAAGAGGATGAAATGGAGCCTGTAGGGAGGGTTCAAACCATGCCCGTGCAATTTCCTTTAATGTGGCTACGAAGCCTAGCATTTGGCCACATCTGATGCACCATGGAACACCATATGCGACTCGAACCCGTGGATGTGGTCCACCGAGTCGGAGGTGCCGTTGTAGGGCGCGATGGAAGGTAGGGGCAACTTCGGGGAGACCCAGGCCTCTAGGATCTTTGCCATAAACGGGGAGCAGAAGTCCAGGTCGTCATTCCCCAGAGCTCTGCCCTCAGTCCTCTGAACCATCGCATCCATGTGACGCTCGAGATCGACAACGCAGCGGAGGCATCTGGCCAATTCTTGGTCGGAATGCGTAGAGCCTTCGCGCCTGGACCCGTGTGAATTAGCACCGACGATAGAGCGCACTGAGGAGGGGGTGCCGTAGTAGACCTGCGGGGTGAGTTATCCTGCCGTTCCGATGTTCGGTCGGCCGACAGAGCTCGTCGCGAATGTGGGGCAGACTCCTCGCACTGTTCTTGCTACGCCGACGGGACAGAGGGTCATCGCCGTGATCACTCTGCCTGCTGTTCCGGTGTTGGGGGGATTGTCAGAGCCGGCTGCCTTACTAGCTGAGCCTGGAGCCCCTAGCAGACCCCCATGAGCTACTGCAACTAGCCCCAGAGCTCTGCTATTTCCTGGGCTGATGTCGAGGCATCAACCACAAGGCCAATGGTAGTCTCTCCGGCTGGGGCGGTGTTATCGCCGGATGGAGGGGCTTGGTCACGCCACCGCGTAGTCCTACTGTCGGGGTTCTAGTGAGAGGATCGTCTGGGAGCCATGGCAGTTGTTGTTCCCATAGACGGCGCCAAAAATGTGGAGGCATTTTCCTGCTTGGAAGTGTGCCTGGAGGGCCTCCACTTTAGAAGAAGGGAAGGGGTTGTCGCCTGTGTAGACGAAGGCCTGCAAAACCCAGAAGGATCAAGGGGGCCGGTTGGAGAACCGGGGAGAACCCTTCGATGCCAAAGTCTGGTCAGACTGAAAAGGTGACAGGAATAGAATGTTTTCTGGTGTGTGATCGCACGTGGGCGAGTATGAGGGGGGAAGGTTCCGTACCTTTGCATAGGGATTACCTGTGCCTTTTATAGGCAAGGGAGATGAAGGGTCCGAACACAATCTCCTTCAATGATGGCCGAAGGGACGTGACGGTTGGAGTCCCTAAGCAGGGAGTTGTCTGATTGAGGCACCTATTGGGATCCTTCGTGGTTAATGCCTTTAACCATGGGGCGTGTGTCGTGCCGTTGTATTTAATTGCCGCTGATAGGTGAAGGGCCACTCAAGGCCATAGGACAAGGGGTGCCGTGCAGGGGCCTGCTCGACCCAGGCTGTGCGGTGCCCAGTGCTTGATAATGCTGCTCGGTGTTCGGTGCCTTAAGTGGTCCGCTATAGGAGGTTCGAATAGAAGGTACGTGGTTAGCCCGGTGGACCGTGCCCTGCTCGAACAGACTGTGAGGTATCCAGAGACAACTCTTGGGGGACCTTAGACGTCTGGGGGCCCAAGAGTGTTCGGAAGCCAGTGGCTGAACCCGAGGACACATGGCTCATGACCAGAGTCTAGCTATCTAGATGAGCCATGATGGGCCTATAGGCCTAGGAGGCTGAAAATAGCCTCTATAGGAACACATGTTAGCGGCCATTGATCACTGATATATTAAGAATATGTTAATAGATTTTTCCAGTCGCTGACAAAGGTGTATTTTGAAAAACAAATATAATGACTAAAAAAGTGTTTTTCTAGTGCTCTTTGTCATCGCCACCACTAACCTCGTCCACCCCCTGCTCTGACCCTGTCAGATCTCCCTCCATTGCCTCCCTCCCCCCTGCTCTGACCCAGTTAGATCTCCCTCCCCTGCAGCCCTCCCGCCTGCTCCGACCCTGTCCACCCCCTCTTGGTCCGACCCATTAGATCTCTCTCCCCCGCCACCCCCTCCCCTCATAGGTGCCCCACCGGCCACCCCCTTCCCCCTTCTCCCCACATGCACTCACACACACATAAACACACACGAAGAGAGAAAGAGAGAGACAGAGACAGAGCAGGGAGGGGCCGTTGTCGTGCCATCGGGGACTCGCCACCGCTTGCTGCCTCTGAAAGATGTGCAAAATTACCTAAAGCAGTAATCTAGAAGGAGGTTGAATAAATTACTACCGAATAAAACAAATTGATCTCTTTTTGAGATTAAGACTGACTTTAGGAAGACTATAACCGATGTGGATCAAATATGAACTTCGATGTGTGTGTAGGGTGCGCTTAGGAGATTAGCAGTATGACGAGTGTGTGAACAAACAATCGTGCTACATACATCTAGCGTCAGATCATGCAAACCATTGGACACGAGATTTTAAGGGTGGTTCGGACTACACAACTTGTGTATCCTATGTCTACCGTCCACACACACACACGTAAACTGCTTATCAAGCAAGTTCGACCTAAACACCAACACACACACGATGTCTGAGACAAGCACTTTAACGGCTTTGGATATTTATGCCCAATAAGGCTCCATATCCAGATCCGGCCTCCCGTGAACGGACCGAAGTCTCACAAGGGATAGCTCGTACACGTGTCAGTAAGAATATAAAAGACAACCACAACAATATAAGACACAAGAAAGTACATGTGCTCATATCTGTATATAACAATTTACAACTATTCAATACATTAACATGTCCAATAAAAAAGTACAACTACCTGGGCATCCCATGAGGGAGCACAAGCTCACACAACACGACTAACTCTACTGTGGTGGTACAAGTCTGCCACAACGCCTCTGCAAGCTACACAATGGCAAGCCCTGAAAAGAACTGTAGGGGAGTGAGCTTAACAAGTCACATGCTCAGTAGGGACCACCTAAAAAACAACACACCACATTGAAGAAACCTCAACCCCAAGGGTCTCACTAGCAACACCGTTAGCAAACCATATTATGCTCACAACAAAACATAATAAATAATAGCTAAAATTATATCTCACTAGCTAGCACAAATCTCGGAAGATAAAAGAGACAATAGGACTAGCACAGCACTACTAGTCCGCTCAACAACTGAAACGCCTAGGCCATAAGCCTCATAGGCAAATCACTACAACAACTGGTCGCCTAAGCTACAAGCTTCAC
>JACBKR010003646.1:0-28123 GCA_014218235.1 Colocasia esculenta
AATCGATGTCTATTCAATATACATCGATTTCATTTCACAAGTGCCACATCGATTTGCTTGAAAATATGGATTTGCCTCTCATATCGATTTGGTAAGTGAAACATCGATTTGCCTCTCACATCGATTTGATAAGTGCTCACATCGTTCAGTCTCATAGGATTTGATAAGTGCTCACATTGATTTGCTCTCATAAGGATTTGATAAGTGATTTGCTCTCACATGGATTTTCTCTCACATCGATTTGCTCTCATAAGGATTTGATAAGTGGAAACTGATTTGCTCTCACATGGATTTCATACGTGAAACATGAATTCGCTTGTAAAACATGGATTTCACTTAAACATCGATTTCTTTATATTCAAATGTTTTTGCATCTAGTGAAAGTCAAATATTTTTCTGACAGAAGATCTCTTTTATCTTTCCAGATCTCTTCTCTCTTGTCAGAATAAAAGAGCTTACCTACCACTTCTGGATGACAGCAGAAACATAGAGGTATGAGCCTTTTTGACAGAAACACTCTTTTATCTAAACACTTTCTTCTATCTTGCATACCTCGTAGACCACAAAATATCAGAAGAAAGAAGATGAGCAACGGCTAGAACTCCAACGGATTTATTCAAATTGCTCATAAAAAGATGAAGCAAGGCTGAAGAACGAGAGACTTTTCCTGAAGATTTTTTCAAGGATGTACATCCTGAGGAACCTCAACTCCACATACACTCAAGAAAGAGAGAAGAGCTCGAGCCAAAATCAAGAGAAGCTTTCATAGCAGAAGTCTTCAAAAGCTTTCAAGCCTTCCTCTCTTCACTCTCTCTCTATGGTCATTGTAAATCTGGGGGAGAGTCTGTGGCTGAGAGTTAGAGCTCTTGTTTCATCTTGTAATAGCTCTTGGTTATGTTCTTTCTTTTCCTAAAAAGATCCTTTCCATGAAAGATGCGCAGAATTATCTATTGGTAATCTAGAGGGGGGGGGGGTTGAATAGATTACTGTCAATTAAACACTATGACCTTCTTTCAATGAGACCACAGACTTATCAATATCTCAAACATAGTTGAATTAAATTCGAACAAGATGTTGTGTGTTTGTTTGTGAATAAAACAGGAACAACCTATCTAGCGTGTGTAGAACCAACGTGCTTACCAATCATCTACTGTGAAGACGTAGCAAACCACAGAACAAAAGAACCAAGATTTTGGTGGTCGGAGTACACAACTTGTGTATCCTACGTCACCGTCCACACACACACACAGAAAGACTGCTTATGAGCGAGTTCATCACTACAACACACACACACCGTTGTCTGATGCAAATAAGCAATCAAACACACCACACATGTAGATCAAGCACAAGAGACGCTTGATCCCACTACACCACACAAATATTAAAAGTGGTAAGAGAGAAGAGTTTAGAGTTGTAGAATCAAATCCTGAGATAGAATCTTTGAGGTGGTCATCCAGAAGAACTCCAAGCTTCGTCTTGACAAGTATCAGATGATGGAGAAGCTTGAATCAACGGACAAACAGCTCAACTCCGTCGAAAGATGGATCTTCCTTTCCCTACTGAAGGGGTTGAAGCAAGCAGCAGGGAGAAGCTTTCTCTCTTGGATTTGCTTAGGGTTTGGTATGGTTGCTTCTTGCTGCGAAAATACCTCCTTATGTTCATATATATGAGTGTCCAAGTTAGGAGAGACGTGTAAAAGGAAACACCCAAATACGAAACATATCCAAATCTCGGATTGAAGTTTCTCTTCGTCTGTCGCAGCAGACATTCATCTGTCGACAGATAACTGAAGATTTGCAAATTCCAGAACACGGACTTTTGGAATTGATTTCCTGTATTTAGCTGTCGACAAGAATTGTAGCTATCGATAGGTACACTTGTTCTGAAACTTGTCTGGCCTCCTTGTGCTTGGCTGACACGGACCCTGGTATGTATCTGTCGACAGTACTTGTTTAATGTGTTTTTTCTTGAGCTTTTGCTCTTGAATTTGATACTGTCTTGCACACATTCACGCCTACATTGAAGATCATTATTAGTGAGATATAATGAATATATAGATGATCAATTGAAACATGTTCTTTCATAATTATCACTTGCTGATTTGTCACTGTCATCATGTATCACATATTCACATAACATCATTCACGTTGTTCATCATCAAAAACATGTAGTCACAAACATAACAATGTGACCCAACAATCTCCCCCTTTTTGATGATGACAAAATTTTCAATTTATGCACAATTGATGTTACTCCCTCTTTTGACAACATCCAAAAAGACAAGTCATGCACACATGAATAAAAAATAACTGACAGATTTCACTGTGATTTCATTGAGTAAGCATTCAGTACCCAAATTACAAAAGATGTCCATGACATGAGTTAAAGAAATACAAAGAAGGAAAATAACAGGACTGACATAGAAAACTAAGATTTCAGTGACAAGACCCAAACCAAAAGAAAAAGAACACTAGATAACTGACTCCTAAACTCTCTAGACATCGTCATTCCCAGAGTAGGGGGATGATAGAACTCATTAAAGTCTCTGGAAAGCCGAGTGAGGCTTTAGAGGAAGTGGGATGACGATGGGAGAAAACATGTTTACCCTTGGGAGCCATGAAGGAGATGATATGGAAGGAAGAATGTAAGACCCTCGAATTTCCGTCGCATTATTTGTATTTATGTGTATATATTTGTGCTTGTGTAAGTATGTACGTATTTACGTGCGTATTAATTAGTATAATTACGTGTGCATATGTTTATATTAAACATAAATAATGTATGTATTGCATGATGATAGTATGGATACGATACCATATGTATATTGCATGTATATATGATGTATGCATGGTTTTCTGCATAATTTAGAGTTCTGGCCGAAGGCCACCTTGGCGTCAAGCCCAGGCCGTTTAGCTGGTGTCAGCGTCCCAGACCTGGACGCCGATACTAATCCGGACGTCCCGCGATATGGGCGCCACTTTCTCTGACCTGCATGCGCAGCAGAGCTGCAAGCTTCTGAAACAAGGTATGGCCACCCATTGGGGGTTGTTCCCCAACGGCTCTGAGGTGTCCTATCACCCTAGTGAGTGAGAGAGAGACCCTCCTTATTGTCTAAACCCGAATTGGTCTCTCCCACTCTTCCCTTCACCCTTGCAAGAGGAGAAAGGAGAAAGAAAACCCTAGGAGGAAAACTATGAGAAAACCCCATCTTAGCACCCTCAAATCCGACCATTGGAGCTTGATCTGGAGATCTACTGCAACAAGAAGGAAGCTGGAGTAAAGGAGAAGGTTTCCCCATCGTCCCCTTGCTGTGGAGCTCATCCAAGAACCCGGAGGAAGGTGATCTTGGAGGCCTTCTGCAACTTTCTTGGGACTGCCCAAGGAGGTCTTCACCGAGCCCTAGATCCCTTGGAGGAATGTTTGAAAGGCAAGTACCTATCTACTGTCCTCGTATGAGTCTAGGTTGTTCTATGATTTTTATGGAATTTTCCTTGAGTCCTAGACCCTCCCATTCACCCCAAGATTAGAGCTCGAGTCTGTGTTTCTGCACAGACCTGGTTCGACGCAGGTCCCTGGACGCCCAGATCATGCTTGCGTCCATCGACCATGCCGCTGACCCTGAGTCAGGGCCAGAGACCGCCGCCAAGTTCTTCTGGTGTCCCTCTTATACCTTAACTTCGGTATGTTTTACGTGATGATGATATATGTAAACTTTATACTCTATGTATATTGTCCATTGTGGTGTGTGATGAATGTGTGTGATGGTGAATGTGGGAAATATTGTATCCCATGAATTGTGAGCATAACTTGTTGAAATTTTGCAAATCCATGTTCCATGATTAGGATTAGTTGAATGTCTTGGTTGTAGTCTACTCATGAAGATTAGTGGGGCATGCTATGTGTTGCAATTTTGGTAATTCATCCATGCTTGCGAAATTTGCTAATAAAATCCGGTTCGATAAAATAGGAGCATGCAAGAATGGTTTGTAGTGACCAATCCATAGATGTATGAATTAGGGTAATTTGTATTCTAAATTCATGCAATGTTAGCAACTTATGTTTAAAACAGTAAGTGGCAAATTGCAAGATGTGTTAAATTCCATGTTAACTTAAGTTGTGAATAACATGCAAATTAGGGTTTGATTTTCTGTAAATCCTAGTTAGCTCAGAAAATCTGAAAAATTGAGGGTATGACCTTGAACCCGAAAACAACATGTGGTTGAAATTTCAGGTCGTTTGGATAAGTAAATAAAAAGTTATGTATTTCATGTGAAACGTGATAATCTACGTGTATTATCGTAATGTGATTAGTTATCGTTTAAAACCAACTTGATTGGTGAAATTACTGTGTGTTAATCTCCTGAAATTATGTAGTGCCATGTTAGGAAACAGAAATGTTCATGTGAGTGAGAAAGTGAATGAAATGAGAAGAGTTATGTGTAAAACCATGTGTGAAACGGTAAATGTAAATGTGTAACTGTGCCAATTGACACTGCTTCCGTAGAGGCAGTGGAGCTGTATCAAGGAAAAGTCCCCTGAGAAAGTTCAATGTGTTAAGTGACCCTAAGGGCATTAGGGGAAATCCTGGAGGTGGACAAGTACCACTGGTTAGGGTGGAGACTTGTTCTCCCGGTCTGCGCAGTCCAAGAGTCGCCATTGGAATGCCTAGATGGCGTCTATGTGTGTGATGTGTGTATGTCCTTCTTTGGTGGTTTTGGACTATGTGTCACGGCACCTAAATATGTGTAAAGTGTAATGGAATGTGTATGTGACCATGTGTAAATGTGTAAGTGACAATGTGAATGTGTATGTGTAAAGTGAACCATGTGAAAGAGGAAACTTGTGTAAAGAAAATGTGAAACTAAAGATGTGGAGTATTTTATTGAAAACCATGTGAGACAAATCTGAACCCATGTGAAATCAGTAAACTCATGTTATCATTATCATGTTTATGTGTGCATAAATGTCTAGAATCCATGTTAGGGATGATTGGTGAAAACGGGCACAAGATAGCATGATTACTTGTTCACATGATATGTTTTATGTGTTATTGTAGCTCTCATGTATAGGTTTTCAGTCATGAAACCATATGAAATCAGCAACCTAAAGCATGTGAAAAGGTTTATGTAAGTGTTTAAAAACATGTAAAATCCATGCTAGTTGTGTTTCCCTTTCATATGTGCATAATGTTCATGTTGGTAGCTCCCATGTTTTGATTCTTGAAAGATTAAAGTTTTAGAAAAAATTAAATAGAGAGCATGTGATAGGTGAATTTATTTTTAGAAATCTGAAAGCATGATCCATGTATAAAATTGTAAACTTTCATGATAAGTTGAATCTTTAAATTGACTAGCATGCTATGTGTTGCGAATTGTAAAGGTGCATATAGAAACTACTAGGACTTGTACGTGAATGTTATGGGTAGTGTTTCTTGCTGAGTCCTGGACTCACTCCTTGCTTCGGCGTACAGGTATAGTTGGTGACACGACACCGCTTGAGGAGACGGTGGAGACGGACTCCGAGCGCGGAGACTAGCTAGTTGGAGTTTCTTTGAGATTGTGTATTTCATAAGTATGAAATTTTGAACATTGTATTAGAATATTATGAAAAGGATGTAAGTGTGGACACTTTGTATTTTATTTCAGCAATTTAAATTATGTGGACCTTTAGTTCTTTAATGTTAATTGCAAATTGCATGTATGTTTAATGTGGATGATGATGAATGAAGGCAGTGGTCTTTTACTTCCGCTACTCTGTTGTATATTCGCGTGTATCTCAGCTGTATGTATCGTTTGGGTAAATGTCCCACTGTGGCAGCGCTCGCTATCCGACGTGGGTTGGTATAACCGTACCGGTGTAACGAGGGCCGTCACAAAGAAAGAAGACTGGAGGAGAAAAGACACAGTGGAAAGAGGAGGATGGTGCTGGCGCCTTGGAGAGGAACCCTAGAGTAGAAATAGGGTGAAGACACCTTTTGGAGGAAGGTGGGAAGGTGAGGAGTTGTGTTTCCCCCTTTGGATATGCTTAAAAGGCGTTTGAAAGAAAGGGGTCCCACAAAATCTGGCCAAAATTGGCGCCGGTTGGGCTTCTGAACCGCCCAGATCTGCGGCTGTCGACAGTGCATAGGCATCTGTCAACAGGCACAGACAGATTTTTGCCAAAGAGATTTTGACAGAGATGTGAAGTGCAAAGAGTGTCCAATGATATTTAAGGTTGAAAAATGGCATATACACATTATAAAATGTCATACCCACTAGTATTTAGACATCTCAAAGGACGACTATGGTTAGGAAGTAATATCCTGTGATTATTAAGTTGTAGCATTTAGACAACATCGTTCAAAGAACATATGACCCTAAGACAACTCCTTTGAATAGAAGCCATTGTAGAAAACCATAGTTCTTAGTGGGTAATGTTCAGTTGGTGCATGAAGATAATGTGTACATATGCAATTGACAATAAATGACACATTGTCCTTGTTTTAACACTTGGAGGCTTCACTCTATTTCTTCTTAGAAGAGTTTCATTGTGAATGTAGAGTGAAAAAGTGGTAAAATCACTTGCACCTTTGGATGTGAAGGTAGACATTTGTGATGCCCATACCCCCAGTTACTTAGTGTGAGTGACCATCATACCATTGTACAGAGTTAATGATTTAACTTTTTAATGTGAAGACGGACATTGGTGATGCCCATGCCCCAGTTACTCAGTAAACTCATCATTGCTCTGCCTTTCATCCCATTTCGCATTTTTTTTTTGTATTTTGAACGTTTGAGTTCGAAAATAGGTAGCCTTTCTCCTTTGTTTTTATTTTGAAATTACAAGGGCAAAGGTTATTTAAGGTCAAAGGCGAATGTAAAACATCAAGTTCAATAACCTTCTTACTTGTTAATCCATGTAAGAAAATAATAATCCACAATGAAGTATTCAAAGTAGTTAGGTGAAAGTCATTATGTTTGTTCAACGTTGGCTGAATGACACAATCTAGACTCTCTCAAGAATATTATTTCCAAACTCATTATGTCTTAATCAATATCTAAGGTACTATGCGAGTATGAAAGATTATAACTGCAAATAAGTTCTCAATTTTCACCTTGCATCATTTTTATGAACATACTCATTAAGTAGGATAAGAAAAGATATGAAGAACTCAGTGAAAAGTGTACCTGTTGATAGCTAGTTTGAGCCTGTCGACAGATGCAGATAGTGATGAAACACTAAGTTCAGGCAGATCATGGCTGTTGACAGCTGAAGAAGGGCTGTCGACAGATGCACATAGACTGAAAACATAGAGTTCGGGGAGATCCTAAACTGTGCCAAGTTGTCGACATCAGAAAAGGGGCTGTCGACAGATGCACACAGGGTGCAAATCCTAGGTTCTGTGAAGGCATAGCTGTCGACAGGAGTGTTTGGGGCTGTCGACAGGAGCTTTGACAAATCAGACTTAAGACAAAGAACAGAGGGAAATTTGAGTTACATGCTTGGGGAATTTTGACATATCAAGAATAAAGATGTTCCCTCATGACTTTCACTCACCAGACCTGAAATTACTCCCCCATAGTGTGTGCAGGTGATGACTCAACATTCAAGCAATTCAAACAAAATATTCATATGCATGGCAATCATTCGCACACCAGAGATCATTCATAAGCACATGAACATAGAAATTCATTTGTTTTCAAAAATGAATGGGCAACTTGAAAAGAAACTATATACCCTATTTGAAGTGGATGACCTTTATATGCAATTTGACTATGGATACGTGGAGGAGAATATTTTCTCATGCATAATGATAGTTTCCAAACAAGCAAGAATTGTTCTTTCACATGTCACCATTTGATATACCACATAGTCTTTACACACAAAAAGCATATACTACAAAATTGGGTATAGGTTTCATTGCATTTTACACAAGCCCAATTCTCTCCTTAGTGTAGTGAATCTATCTTCAGACAAGGGTTTTGTGAAAATGTTAGCCAGTTGTTTTTCAGTGGGTATGAGCTAAGCTTCAAGGATTTGTTGGCTACCTCATCTCTCAAGAAGTGATGTCTAATCTCAATGTGTTTTGGTTCTTGAGTGTTGAATTGAGTTCTTTGAAGGTTGATAGCACTAGTGTTGCCACATAAGATAGGTGTGCATCCAATGTCAATGTTGTAATCACGCAATTGACTTTTTATCCACAACACTTGAGCCGCACAACTCCCTACAGCAACATATTCTACCTCTGCAGTGGAGAGTGCAACCGAGTGTTGCTTCTTGGATGCCCACGAAACCATGCAACCACCAAGGAATTGATAATACCCACGAGTGCTTTTTCTATCAATTTTACACCCAGCATAGTCAACATCAGAATATGAGATTAAGTTAAAGCTACTCCCTGTTGGATACCAAAGACCCAAATCATACGTACCTGAGAGATATCGGAAAATCCTTGTAACTGCAACCAAATGGCTTTCCTTTGGACTAGATTGGTATGTAGCACAAACACAAACACTAAATTGTATATCTGGTCTACTTGCATTAAGGTAAAGAAGAGAGCCAATCATACCTCGGAATTACTTTGCATCTACCATTTTACCTTTTCATCATTTTCCAATTTATGCTTGTGCTCATGGGTGTTGAGGCAGGCTTGGCTTGTTCAAACTGAAAATGTTTCAGTAGCTCCTTTACATATTTTTCTTGATTAATGAAGAAGCCATCTTCATGTTGTTTTACCTACAACCCAGAAAAATTGAAGCCCCCCATTAAACTCATCTCAAATTCACTGTGCATGTGTTTAGAGAACTCTTCACACAGTGTTGGGTTAGTGGAACCAAAGATGATGTCGTCCACATAGACTTGAACAACAATTATGTGATTGCGAACTTTCTTAGTGAAAAGGGTTTGGTCCACTTTACCTCTTGAGTAGTTTTTACTCACCAGAAATTGCTTAGTCTGTCGTACCAAGCTCGGGGTGCCTGCTTCAAACCGTAAGAGCTTTGTGCAACTTATAAACATGGTTAGGCTTTTCATTATCCTCAAAACCGGGTGGTTGAGAAACATAGACTTCCTCTTTGATGTAGCCATTCAAGAAAGCAATTTTAACATCCATTTGAAAAAGTTTGAACTTGTTTGAACATGCTATGCTAACAAGATCCTTACTGCTTCAAGTCTAGCTGCAGGTGCAAAAGATTCTTCAAAATTTATCCCAATTCTTGGTTATACCCTTTTGCTACCAGTCTAGCTTTGTTTCTCATCACTTTACCCTCTTCATTTAGTTTATTCCTAAACACCCATCTGTGCCAATGATAGAAATTTCTGGGGTTCTAGGAAATAAACTCTAGACATTATTTCTTTGAAACTGACCAAGTTCCTCATGCATAGCGTCAATCCATGATTTTTCTTTAGAGCTTCTTCAACATTTTTAGGTTCCACTTGAGAGACAAAAGCTAAATGATCTTGTTCAACTATTTGTCTAACCTAAGACCTAGTTTGAACTTTATCATTTACATTTCTAATTACATTATCAAGTGGGTGATCCTTTGAATACCTCACATTTGTGATTGTTGAAGAACCTAGTTGATCTTGGATTTGAGGAAGTGGGTCATGCGTGACTTGTTCTTCAGGAGGGTGTTCTTGAGGATTTTCATCTTAAGTCTTTTCTTCTTGAGGATCTTCTTCAGATTCATCATCTTGTTTTTTGAAGAGTATTTCATAATCATCATCATTGTACCTGCGAAAATATCCACTGTTAGTTTTGTTTCTCCTTGAGAATTTTCTTTTGCTTTTTCATGTGTTTCCAAGAATTGTTCCTTCATCTCCATCATCATACCTGTGTAAAGTTGAACTGTTAGTCTTTGCATGATACTCATCAAAAACAACATGTGAGTTTCTTCCACCGTTTGATTTTTATTATTAAACACTCTATATGCTCTAGAGTGTTCTGAGTATCCTAGAAAAATGCCTGGATCACTTTTGGCTTCAAACTTGTCTAAATCAACTTTATCATTGTTATGTATAACACTTTGGAGCCAAGACCCTGAAATACCCAATACTGGGTTTCTTACCTTTTAACAGTTCATATGGAGTTTTCTTCATCACATGTCTTACCATGGCTCTGTTGAGAATATGGCATGAAATGTTCACCGCTTCTGCCCAAAAGCTCCATGAATTGGCTCTCGACCAGAAGAGTGAGAGCCATTTCGACCAAGGTTCTGTTCTTTCTCTCCACTACACCATTTTGCTCCGGAGTCCTTGGAGAGGAGAACATGTGATCTATCCCGTGGTGCCTGCAAAAGTCAGAAAAAGAGTTATTATCAAACTCTCCCCCATGATCAATGCAGATTGAGCATATCTTATGAACGTTCCCATGCTCAATCTTATTAAAGAATTCTTCAAAGACTTTAAGTGCTTCATTTTTGTGACCCAAGAATTTGACCCAAGTGAACCTAGAAAATCATCCACAATGACAAACCCAAAGCGTTTGCCATTGAGACTTAGCATTCTAGTAGGTCCAAAAAGGTCCATGTGCAACAGTTCATAAGGTTTTGAAGTGATTACCGGTGCCTTTGATTTGAAGGATTTTCTGGTTTGTTTTCCCTGTGCACATGTATCACAAAAACTCTCATTTTATTAAAAAATGTCAGGAAGTCCACTTACCAACTTCAGCCTCATGATCTTGTGCAATACATTGTAGCTCGCATGACCAGCCTACGATGCCACAAAGTCAACTCATCCTGTTTATTTGCAACAAGACACAAAATTTTGTTTTCTGGTTCATCTAAATCAACTAGATAGATGTTGTTCACTCTCTTTCTAGAAAACTTAAGACTTCCTATTTCTTTATCAACAATTTGGCATGCATTTGATTCAAAAACAACTTTATGACCTTTATCACATAGTTGGCTTATGCTAAGCAAATTGTGATTAAGACCATCAACCAACAACACGTTGTCTATTGAGTTAGAGGCATACTTACCTACCTTACCTGTGCCAATGATTTGGCCCTTGTTGTTACCTCCAAAGACAACTTGACCTCCGTCTTTCTCTACCCAAACAAAATTTATCTTTGTCGCCCGTCATGTGCCTCAAGCAGCCACTTTCCAAGTACCATTTGTTTTGATTTTGGGCTACTAGGCATTCCTGCATAGATGGATCAGACAAGAGGTTTTGGTACCCAAATTACTTTGGGTCCCAATTTTTCATTCATGCCAAGAAGAAATACTTTGGAATCCAACTTGCTTGCATTTCAATTTGTTTGAGTTGTTCCAGCATTGTTTTTCATTGTGCCCAAGTTTCTTACAGAAATTGCATGATGAAGATTTACTCAAAACATTTGTTTTGTTATTTTGTTGAACATTCATTTGCATTTTCTCTTTTTTTGCCTGGATGGCTGTCCCTTGGCAGCATACTTCCAGGCCTGTCGACAGCTCTCTTTGGGTCTAACGACAGACTTCTTAATTTTTTGAACAACTGAAGTCTTTTGTTTGGGTTGATGTTGCTTACCCCTTGCTTGAGTTTTCTTGTTCTTGGGAGGAACCTGTTTGCTTGTGCTTGGACTACAATCAACAAAAGATGTAATCAGTATCTCTCCAATTTTCTTTTGTTTACAGATTGACACCCAATCCCATGCTTTGCAACAAAAGTATTTGATCCCAAATTGCATCAAGATTTTGCTTTCCTTTTACAAATCTCGTAAGATCTTCAGATTTTCCTTTAAGATCATTTTCAGATTTTTCCAACTTTTTCTTAATCTCTTGATTTTCATGTTGAAGAGTTTAAAGGGAATTGATTAGGCTTTTGTTTTTTTTTTCACTCTCTTGCAATTTTACTTTCATGCAATCCATTTCTTCACAATGTGTTTCCTCATTAATTTTCATCATTTGAATCTCTTTATTTAGGATTGCGATCTGTTCATCATTGGATGTGCTATGAGCAAATGAGTTGATTTTCTTTTTCAGTGCTTTGTTTTCAAACTTGAACTCACAAAATTTCTCAAAGAGCAATGTATAAGCTTCTTCCCATTCGTCTACAGTATAGTTTTCAAAGGAAGAGTTTACCTCAGTGGAGTCCTCACTCCTTGCCATTAAACTTGAATTTCTTCATCTCCTGAGCTTGCTTGTGCGTCCTTGTCTTTGTCTTCATCACTCCAAGTTGCCAACATTGTCCTAGCTTTCTTGAAGGTGAATTTTTCTTTCTTTAGTTTCTTCTTGAGCTCCGGCATTCTCCTCTCATGCCTTGGTTTCTTGCACTCATAGCACACAATCATGTCAGATTTCTTATTAGACTCAAATTTATTTGAAAAATCTTTCTTTTGAAAAGATTTGGAGTTACCTGAGCCTTTCCTTTGAATGTAAGGATTTCTTGAACTGTCTATTGAGCATGGCCATTTCATCGTTCTCACTATCACTAGACATTTCATTGTCATCACTTTCCTGTTGAATATCCTTTTTGGAGCTAGAGGAACTTTTGTTGGAGCTTTTAGAGCATAGATTTTCTTGGAAGCTTTTAGAGCAATAAATTTTCTTGGATTTTCTTCAATTTCTTTCCTCTTTACATTTATTTCATAGGTCATTAAGAACCAATTAGTTCATCTAGTTTCATTTTTGAAAGATCCTTAGAATCCTCAATGACTGTGGCCTTAGTATTCCAAGAGGATGGAAGAGACCGAAGTATCTTCCTACCAAGTCACTTTCTGAGTATTCTTTCTTAAGACCTTTTAATCCATTGATTATTAGCATGAACTTGCAAACATATCTGATATGGTTTCATCATTTTTCATTTTAAACATCTCATATTCAGATACTAGCATGCTTGCCATGGTTTCCCTTACCTCAACGTACCTTCATAGATGAGTTCAGCTTGTCCCACATTTCTTTTGCTGAGGTGCATGTGGAGACTCTTGAATACTCCTTGGGATGTACAGCGCACTGCATCATGTTTAATGCGCTCCAGTTGAGAGTTCCCTTACCAATCTGGTCCTTTGTCCAAGTATCTTCATCCTCGGTAGCACATATGCTCCTTTGCTGACGAACTTCCATAGCTCAAAGTTTTGAGCTCTCAGAAAACCTGCATACGATTTTTCCAATACGGATAGTCAGTGCCATCAAAGAGGGTGGCCTGGACACTGATTGTCCTTCAGCCATATACCCCTTGTTAGATTCCATGAGATCGAGAATCTCCTAATCGTAAGATCAAGCTTTAGAAGTAATAATCGGAGAAACCTTGCTCTAATACCAATTGAAAGATGCGCGAATTATCTATTATGGTAATCTAGAAGGGGGGGGGGGTTGAATAGATTACTGTCAATTAAAACACTATGACCTTCTTTTCAATGGAGACACAGACTTATCAATATCTCAAACAAAGTTGAATTAAATTCAAACAGATGTGTGTGTTTGTTGTGAATAAAATAGGAACAACCTATCTAGTGTGTGTAGACCAACGTGCCTACCAATCATCTATCGTGAAGACGTAGCAAACCACAGGACACGAGATTTAAGGTGGTTCGGAGTACACAACTTGTGTATCCTACGTCCACCGTCCACACACACACCCAGAAAGACTGCTTATGAGCGAGTTCAATCACTACAACACACACACACCACGTTGTCTGATGCAAACAAGCAATCAGAACACCACCACACACGCAGATCAAGCACAAGAGACGCTTGATCCACTACCACACACACAGAGTATGAAAAGTGGTAAGAGAGAAGAGTTCAGAGTTGTAGAATCAAATCCCGAGATAGAACTCTTTGAGGTGGTCATCCAGAAGAACTCCAAGCTTCGTCTTGACAAGTATCAGATGATGAAGAAGCTTGAATCACGGACGAACAAGCTTCAACTCCGTTCGAAAGATGGATCTTTTTTTCCCTGGACGAAGGTTGAAGCAGAGCAGCAGGGAGAAGCTTTCTCTCTTGGATTTTGCTTAGGGTTTGGTATGGTTTGCTTCTTGCTGCGAAAATACCTCCTTATGTTCTATATATATGAGTGTCCAAGTTAGGAGAGAGGTGGTAAAAGGAAACACCCAAATACGGAACATATCCAAATCTCGGAATTGAAGTTCTCTTCGTCTGTAGATAGCAGACTATTCATCTGTCGACAGGTACTGACAAATTTGCAAATTCCAGAAAACTGAACTTCCGGGAATTGATTTCCTGTGTGTAGCTATCGACAAGCGATTTGTAGCTGTCGACAGGTACACTTGTCCTGAAACTTGTCTGCCTCCCTGTGCTTGGCTGTCGACAGGGACCTATAGATCTGTCGACAAGTACTTGTTTTGTGTTTTTCTTGAGCTTTTCTCTTGAATTTGATACTTGTCTGGCACACACTTCACACTACATTGAAGATCATTATAGTGAGATATAATGAATATATAGATGATCAATTGAAACATGTTCTTTCATAATTATCACTTGCTTGATTTGTCACTGTCATCATGTATCACATATTCACATAACATCAATTCATGTTGTTCATCATCAAAAACATGTAGTCCAAACATAACACTTTGAACCCAACAGTCAAGCTGTAGGACTGTATACAGTGTAGAACCTAGCTAGGAGTTTGTGTCTAGCAGAACCCCATTGGGTTTGTATACCAGGAGGTTGGCTTCTTGACCTGTAAGAGAAGTGGGCTGCCTTCTTACCTTAGAAAGAATAAGACCAGCTGGGTGTTGGGTGTTGTATTGTGATAATATCACAATTATCATGAATAATCATGCCTTTTGATGACTAATACTTGATAAACTCATATGATTTTCTATTATCATGAACGTTAATTGATTAAATTCAATCATGTGTTGTATTTGCAGGTTAATGGGCCATTTTATGAAGTGCTTAAGGGCCAATGAATCAAGCAATCCAACAAGGGCAAATCTGGCTTATACAAAAAGTTGCAAAACCCCTAGCCACCTTCCTTCTTCTTTCTCTCTCTTCTTTCTATTTTTTTAACTATTCTCTCCCTATTTTAAAATCTCTCTCCTCTCATCTATTTAAAACCCCTCTCTCTCCTCACCCGCACACAACTTCTCTCCCTCTTTTCTCTCTCCTCTTTTCCTCCGATCTCTTCCCCCTCTCACCTTCTCTCTTCCCCTCTCTCCTGCGATCCCCTCCTTCCTCTCTTCTTCTTCTTCCTCTCTCCTTCTTCTTCCTCCCGGCCTCTCCCGGTTCTCGCACAGACACAGAGCAGCAGCAGCAGCCGGCCCGCCTTCGCCCAGGCGCACGCGCGCCCGCGCCCACGCGGCCGCCCAGCCGCCTCGCCCAGGCCGCCCTGCTGCCCACGCACGCGCCCGAGCCCGCCTGTCCCCTGCCGCCTGGCCCGCGCCCGCTCCCGGCCCCGCCTGGCCCGCGCCCCTGCCGCTGCCCCTACGTGCATGCATGCACGTAGAGGCGCGGGCCCCCTCTCTCTCTCCTCTATCGCCTCCCTCTCTCCTCTCTCTCGCCTCTCTCTTCTCTCTCTTCTCTCTCCTCTCTCTCGCCTCTCTCTTCTCTCTCCGCTCTCTCTTTTCTCCTCTTTTCTCTCTTCTCTCTATTTTCTCTCTTCTCTCTCCCATCCCTCTCGCGCTCTCTCTCTCTCCTCTCCTCTCGCGTCTCTCATCTCTCTCTCTTCTCTCTCTCTCTCTTGCGCTCTCTCCTCCTCTCTCTCCTCTCTTCTCTCTCCTCTCTCCTCTCGTCTCTCTTATTCTCTTTATTTCACTGTAATTGTTAATGACTTTTGATTAGAATAAAATTTTTTTGTGTTAAACAGTTTTTGTTGTTTTAAATAGTGTCTTGTGTTCTCTCATTCCCTCTTTATCTCTCTCACTTTACTTATTTAGCATAGTTTAAATTTATTTCGTACAACTTAGCCTTAATGCTACCACGTTATTTTCTTAACAAAACTCAAGGTTTTCAACTCTAAAATCTTTTTCACCGTGGATTCGACTCGGCTCTCACCACTTAACTATTGTAAAAATCGTTAGTGTAGGCCGATATTTGAGATTGTTAGTCACGTGGTTTACGACGCATTCGTGGGCTATCAATTTTTGGCGCCGTTGCCGGGGAATTAGATTTTTAGTTTTGATAATCTTGGTATTTTTTGTAGATATTCATACTTACATTTTCTTTCCTTTTGCAGGTTTAAAAAAAATTCAAAAAAAAAAAAAAACAGCAGGAAAAAATCAGAAAAAAAGGTGAGTTGAGGTGAGTTTCCTTCCCTCAATCTTTCCATTGTTTGCATTTCCAAAAGAACGAGGGATTGCGTTTGAGGTAAGTACTATTAAAACCCTCTTGATTGAGTTCTTTTTTTTTTAGTTGCCATGTTTAGACAATAAAAAAAATAAAAAAAAATCAATCACTTGAATCCAATAAAAGATGTCATGTCAAGATTAGAAACTTTCCATCTTTAGGACATGCATCATTTAGATTTCCATCTTTAGGTAATTTTCCTTTTGAAAAGTTTCCTTTCTTGTCGAAGATTGCGGGAGGCAAGGTGAGAATCTCAACTTTCTTAAAATCATGATCATGCATTGCCATGCTTGCATAGAACCCCTTGCTTGATTTGTGGTGTGCACATCATTTCTAAAATAATTTAAGGGCATTTCCTTAACAAGATAAGGTGGGAGTTGATCACCCTTCCTTAGCCCACAAACCACAACTTCCTGCATCTTTTGCATTCCAAGCCCAATAAAAGAAAGTAGAAACTTGACCTAGGGTTCGCTTTGAGACTTAGACCACTTGGGCCCACTATCAAGTTTGGAGACTGGGTCTAAGGCTAGAGGTTTATTGGCAAACGCCTAAGTGGACAAGTGGTTACTTAATTAGGTCCCTGTGAGAGCAGGGGAACCTCCCACTTTCCCACCTCTTACCTGGCCAGTTACGGGCTTGAGAGTGGATTTGAGCTAGGCCTCAGTTGATTAGTGAGAAATCAAATGTTTATGTCCTAGGAACCATATGTGTCATAGGATTAATGTTTGTTAACTTATTTGAAAATAAAAAAAATCAGATATTTCAAAAAAAAAAACAAACAAACAAAAACAAAAGAAAAGGATTTATGTGAGTTGACAATCATGGTTATGAAATGGGCACATCATTTGGACAAATTGGATCAGCCCATTATGGTATGCACTCTCAACCTCACCCACTTTATCCATCAACCTCTATTTACCAGTCCATGGCTCCAAATGGACTCAAGCCCATCTGATTCATGGTCACCCAATTAAAGATCACATGTATGATTCAAGGTGGAGGAACTATGTTGACCCATTTTACACCTCATCACTCCCTCACCCAAGAACAAATCCAAAACTTTCAAGTATTGCCCACACCCACTCCTTACTCAAAAGTTGATCAAGGTGTCTCTCATGAGAAATTGAGTTTACTCTACAAAGATCCATAAGGGGAAATTCAAGGACCATTTCTTGGTGCTGAATCATATCATGGTTCGATCAAAATTTTTTTGGCATTGATCTGCCGGTGTGCTTAACAAATGCTCCTGAAGGCACACCCTTCCAACCACTTGGAGAATTAATGCCACATTTAACACTTAGAGATCAACCTATTCTGGCCCAAGCCCAAAGTCCACCTATCCACAACTTTCAACATTGGGCCCAATGCCAAATTGATATTCATGACAAAAGCCATCATGAGGGACATATAACCACAGTCCACTTACTTCTCCCCTACAATCAAGCCTATTTGATGATCAATTTGGGCATTTATGCAAAAATTTCATGATAACCACCACATTTTTGAGCAAACATTCACCCAACAACAACAAGAATTGGAGCAATCCTTTGTCAAAACTGACCTCCTGATTACTCAACTGATGGAAATCAGAAGGAGGCAAGATAGTCAGTCACCATGCCAACCCATTGACAATCATGCACATCATTATCTTGATTGTGACCAACAATTTGACTCTCAAATTCCATCCACAACTTCTCAGTCCAACATGATTGTGGACACGCCCACTTGGAAAATGAGAGATAATATTAATGAGTCAAATCAAGAGGAGATGGGTGCCACTGAAAATCAATCCATTGTCTTGGCCCAACTTGAAACTGACCATCAAGAAACTCCATCCATAATGTCATATTTGAGAAAGCTCTAATGAGTTAGTTGAACTCAAGTTGGGGGGAGAGGAAGAGTGTCATCTAGATGTTGGGTCTGAGTTTGAAGAGTGTCATCTAGATGTTGGGTCCGAGTTTGATGTGACATCGTTTCAAGTGAGTAACAAAGAAGAGGTGAGTGTGGAGAAAGAGCTGAGTGTAATCATCAATCATTCTTCTTGGGTAAGAGAAGAATTAGAAATTTTGCCTGAAGTCCACATTGAGTGGGTCTCTCTTGATGTCGAGAAAGACATGGAACTCCTACCTCTCCCTGATCTTGGCAAATCCAACATGATCATGGACATGCTACCACTAGATGATTGGTCAACTGCGCTTGAACCTTTTAAGCATCCTTGTGTTGAAAGTCATATCCATTTCATTCCTGATCATGCTACTATTTTTGACTCAAGTCAGCCTGTGGAGTTCAAGCAATCCTCTGAGCATCCAACTCAATCTAACCTCAACATCATCAAAGAGGATCTGAAAATGGAAGTTGTGGGTGAAAATTGTGAAAATAATAAAGTCCAAATTGACGTGCTCAACACATATAAAGATCTTAAGTGTACACATGAATATTTCTTAATTGAAGATATGATCATGAATGCTCCAATTTCTCTATCCTTTACAATCTGCAAGGTATGTGTGGACCACTTGACCCACATGGCTAATGATGCCTTACAAAGAAAAATTGGCGTCAATTGATTGGGGGTGTTACGTGACCCTGTTACCCCATGTGTCTGCTGAAGACATTAAACTTAGCGCTTATTGGGAGGCAACCCCATATTTTTAGTACATTTTAACTTATTTTTCTTTTGTTCTAGGTTTTTGAAGGCTAGTAAGCAACCTATTACATTTGCTGAAGCCAGTGTGCCACCACCCTCATGAGATCATCAGGTTGCATCTCTCCTTCTTACCTTACTTTGGCTGTATTCTATGTTCATTACTTTTATGCCATTGAGGACAATGTCATTCAAGTTGGGGGAGGGCAAGTCTTTCCAATCTTTAAATCCTGCTGAAACATCCCATGCATTATTTTGTGCTCATTAACTTCACATATCATTTCTCATGGAAAGAATACCTCAGTCAAGAATGATTTTTACTCTAAGTATATACTGGTACTAGTGGCACGCTAAAGGATGAATTTTTGGTTATATTCTTAGCATTTTCCTCAAACTACATTTGAAATTTGATAAACCTTCACACATGTATTAGATAATGAATAAGTATCATTCAAGAGGGTGATGAGAGTTTTACCTAATACTCATGATGAAGATTGATATTCTACACTCTTATTGAAAACTAATCGTGGGGAAAAAGCTACCTGCCTGCAAGTTATGAAAAAAAAAGAGAGAAAAAATGATGATAAAATGAAGAAGGAAATCCCTAGCTTAGTAACCGGCTTCAGCACCTCATGAAGTGTTGAAGTTCGCGTCAAACAGTGAACGGATATCCAAAGAAAGAAAAGAAAAAAAAAATGATGCTTAAGGATAAAAATAAAAGGCAGAGTGAAAGCTACCTGTAATTCGAGGATTTTATTATACGAGTGTAGAGTTGATATCATCTCTAAGTAATGGGTCAAAACTCATACATTGTCTTAAGTAATGCTTATTGATCATAAGTGCATTGATGAAGGAAATGATAATTTTAACTGTATCTTGAGGAACTGTCTAATAACATGAACTGCATGATTGTCTTTGACATATGCTACTAGAACTGGAAATACTTATTGTTGATCATCTTATCTCTGCTTTCTTGACATGAAAAATGATGTTTGAAGTTCCGGTTAGTCCTAATTATTCATCTGGGTGCATTGCTAAGGGACTAGCAATGTGTAAGTTGGGGGATGTGATAATATCACAATTATCATGAATAATCATGCCATTTTGATGACTAATACTTGATAAACTCATGATTTTTATTATCATGAACGTTAATTGATTAAATTCAATCATGTGTTGTATTTGCAGGTTAATGGGCCATTTTATGAGTGCTTAACGGGCCAATGAATCAAGCAATCCAACAAGGGCAAATCTGGCTTATACAAAAAGTTGCAAAAACCCTAGCCACTTCTTCTTCTTTCTCTCTCTCTCTTCTTTCTATTTTTTAAATATTCTCTCCCTATTTTAAAATCTCTCTCCCCTCTCTATTAAAAAACCCCTCTCTCTCACCCGCACACAACTTTCTCTCCCTCTTTTCTCTCCCTCTTCCTCCGATCTCTTCCCCCTCTCACCTTCTCTCTTCCCCTCTCTCCTGTGATCCCCTCCTTCTCTCTTCTTCTTCTTCCTCTCTCCTTCTTCTTCCTCCCGGCCTCTCCCGGTTCTCGCACAGACACAGAGCAGCAGCAGCCGCCCTGCCTTCGCCCAGGCGCCACGCGCCCGCGCCCCACGCGGCCGCCCAGCGCGCCCTGCCGCCTCGCCCACCGCCCTGCTGCCCACGGCACGCGCCCGAGCCCGAGCCCGCCTGGCCCCTGCCGCCTGGCCCGCGCCCGCTCCCGGCCTCGCCTGGCCCGCGCCCCTGCCGCTGCCCCTACGTGCATGCATGCACGTAGAGGCGCGGGCCCCCTCTCTCTCTCTCTCTCTCGCCTCTCTCTTCTCTCTCTCTCTCTCCTCTCTCTCGCCTCTCTCTTCTCTCTCCGCTCTCTCTTTTCTCCCTCTCTTTTCTCTCTTCTCTCTATTTTCTCTCTTCTCTCTCCTATCCCTCTCGCGCTCTCTCTCTCTCTCTCCTCTCGCGTCTCTCATCTCTCTCTCTTCTCTCTTTTTTTGCGCTCTCTCTCCTCCCGCTCTCTCTTCTCTCTTCTCTCTCCTCTCTCCTCTCGTCTCTCTTATTCTCTTTATTTCACTGTAATTGTTAATGACTTTTGATTAGAATAAAATTTTTGTGTTAAACATTTTTTGTTGTTTTAATAGTGTCTTGTGTTCTCTCATTCCCTCTTATCTCTCTCACTTTACTTATTTAGCATAGTTTAAATTTATTTCGTACAACTTAGCCTTAATGCTACCACGTTATTTTCTTAAACAAAACTCAAGGTTTTCAACTCTAAATCTTTTTCCCCGTGGATTCGACTCGGCTCTCACCACTTAACTATTGTTAAAATCGTTAGTGTAGGCCGATTATTTGAGATTGTTAGTCACGTGTTTAACGACGCATTCGTGGGCTATCATATTTTCCTTGAGGGGGCTATACCCTTGGTTAGTTAAATCCCAAGAGATTGCTTGGGGACTGGACATAGGACTTCCATGTGGAAGGACCGAACCAGGATAAATTGCTTGTGTCCTTTGTGTGATTGTTTATTTATTTCCGCACTGCCTACTCTCTATCACACTCAACTAACCAACTTTCAAGTGATAATTTTATGTGTTTAAGTTTTTGTTTCTGATTTCAGAAAACCTATTCACCCCCCCTCTAGGTTAGCTTGCTGCCATACCAAAAGGGCCAACAAGTGGTATCAGAGCGAGGTTGTCTGTTCAATCAAGAAGATCCAACGATCTTAGAGAAGATCCATGGCAGCTCAAGGATATGCTGAAGGTCAATCAGTCACCAGACCTCCATTCTTTGATGGAGAGGACTACCAATATTGGAAAATGCGAATGGAATGCTTCATTCGAGGCACAAACTTTGATCTGTGGCAGGTATAGAGGTAGTTGATTATGTTGTTACTCCTGCTGCTGGCACTACTGCCATTACTGCAGCTGATAAAATTAAATTATCTTTAAACTTTAAGGCTAAGAACTATCTATGTTGCACTTTATCTAAAAGAGAATTCAGTAGAGTATCTGCATGTAAATCTGCTAAAGAAATATGGGATAAACTGCAGATAACTTATGAGGGAACATATAAAGTGAAACAACTAGAATAGATATTCTTGTCTCACTATATGAGCAGTTTAAAATGCTTCCTAATGAAAATATTACTCAATTGTATAATAGATTTTCAAGCATAGTAGTAGGTCTAAGCTCCCTTGGTAAAAATCTTTCTGATGAAGAAAATGTCATAAAGATACTTAGATCTTTAACTCTTTCATGGACCCCTAAGGTCACCGCTATTGAAGAAGCCCATGAACTAACCAAGTTTTCTATTGATAAGCTAATTGGTTCCTCATGGCACATGAAATTAATATAGAGTGACTATCTGAAAGCTCATCAAAGAAAAAATGTACTAATGCTTTTAAAGTTGCAGTTACTCCTTCCACCTCTTCTTCTTCTTCTAGTTCAAAAAATGCAGGTTCTGAAGACAGTGATGTAGATGAAGTTCTGTCCAAGCTTCAGAAAATTCTCAAGAAGAAGAAAAATGGATCAAGAAGGATTCAAAAAAAGTGAAAAGGAGAAAGAACCAGTCTGCTATGAATGCAGAAAACCTAGACATCTGAGACCAGATTGTCCAAGAATTAAGAAGACTGGTCAATCAGAAAAATCCAAAAAGAAGCACAAGAAATTCAAAAGAAAAGCCATGGCGGCTGCTTAGGAAAATGAAGAGGCCACAAGCTCAGAATCATCAAGCTCAGAATTGGAGAAAGAGCAGGTAAGTCTAGCCCTCATGGTAGGACTAGATAAGGTACATTCTGACCCATTTTTTGATTCATGCACTGATTCAGGATCAGAGCCTGAAGACTTAGAAGAAGTCTTTAATGAACTATATGAAAAACATAAGGGTGTTGTAAAAGAATTAAAAAAATCTGAAAAACAACACTACTTGCTTGAAAAACACCATTCTGATCTTAAATCCGAATTGGAGCAACTAGAAAAATAATTAAAAGATAATAAGATAATAATTATCTTTTAAATAAAGATTTGAAAAGCAAGAATAATGAGAAGTTAGAGTTAGAAGAAAAATTAAAAACTCTAACTGAAGAAAATCTCTATTTAAAAGAATCAGTTAGAAAATTAACTAGAGGGAAAACATCTTTAGCCCTATGCTTAAAAGGTCAAAATCTGGAAATAATAAACAAGGCTTGGATACATACCTCTGGAAAAAGGAAAATAAGCCATAATTCCAGGAAAATATCCTTTGCCAAAATTTGTAAAGAAACTAAAATGCCTCATAAAAAGGCCTCTGAAATGAATAAGCTTTATCAAATGAAAAAGGTTTCTAAAAATCGTGTTCTAAACAGACATCATAAAAATAATAAGAACTGCAAAATAGATTATATTCATTGTTGTTCTCATTGTAATAAATTAAGACACACAATAAACACCTGCACAACAAGACACTTAGTTTGTATTCCTAAAGGTTATTTTCATGCATCTAACCATCAAGGACCCAAAAAGATTTGGGTACCTACTTCTGAGTAGTTTATTTGCAGGATAGTCTTGGAGCATCAGGAATAAAGGATGCTCAAGGCACTGATGTCTGTCAGCTATTCATCCAACTCTATCTGAAGAGGGATTAGTCATAAATATTGAATTTTGTATTGCTACTAATAATGTTTGTAAGCTTTTCCTAAGATCTATGTAGATAAAAATCTTGAAGACTTGACAAACAACCGATCAACAGGACGACTCAAGAGATCAATAGGTTGACACACCATGAAACACCTGTCGACAGACAAGTGAAGAATCTTCAAGAGGACCCTCTCTGTCAGGGGGAGCCTTATGCTTAGGGGGAGAAAATATTCAGGGGGAGCACAGACTAAGGGGGAGTTATTCATTAATGTCAATCATTGTTGAACCCCTCAATGGTAAGAAATTTTCACAAAGGGGAGAGAATGCATGGTAAGATCTTTCCTTTTTGGTTAGTGACAAAAAGGGGGAGAGTATGCGTTATCTATGAAATTTCTGTATTTTTATGCTTTAAGTATTTCTGTCAGAAAATTCTCATAATTTTGTCATCACCAAAAAGGGGAGATTGTTGAACCTCTCTATACTTTACCCTTATATTTTGGTGATAACAAAATTTATGATTAATTAAAAATTATTAAATAAATTTAATATCATATTTTCCAAGTGAAATATAAATTTATGGTATTTTAGTGATAACAAAACTTGTGATTAATTAAATATTATTAAATATATTTAATATTATATTTTTCCTAATAAATGTACATTTATGGAATTATTGCTGTGTGATTTGCACAAAAAAAACTAATCGATGTCCATTCAATACATCGATTTCAGTTCACAAAGTGCCACATCAATTTGCTTGAAAACATGGATTTGCCTCTCACATCAATTTGGTAAGTGAAACATCAATTTGCTTCAAACATCGATTTGGTAAGTGAAACATCGATTTGCCTCTCACATCGATTTGATAAGTGCTCACATCGATTCGGTCTCATAAGGATTTAATAGTGCTCACATCGATTCGGTCTCATAAGGATTTGATAAGTGCTCACATCGATTTGCTCTCATAAGGATTTGATAAGTGATTTGCTCTCACATGGATTTGCTCTCACATCGATTTGCTCTCATAAGGATTTGATAAGTGAAACATGGATTTGCTTCTCACATGGATTTCATAAGTGAAATATGAATTCGCTTGTAAAACATGGATTTCAACATGGATTTCACTTAAACATCGATTTCCTTATATTTCAAAATGTTTTTGACATCTAGTGAAATGTCAAATATATTTCTGATAGAAGATCTCTTTTATCTTTCCAGATCTCTTCTCTCTTGTGAGAATAAAAAGAGCTTACCTACCACTTCTAGATGACAGCAGAAACATAGAGGTATGAGCCTTTTTGACAGAAACACTCTTTTATCTAAACACTTTATTCTATGCTTGCAGACCTCGTAGACCACAAAATATCAGAAGAAAGAGAAGATGAGCAATAGCTAGAACTCCAATGGATTTATTCAAATTGCTCATATAAAAGATGAAGCAAGGCTGAAGAACGAGAGACTTTTCCTGAAGATTTTTTCAAGGAGTGTACATCCTGTGAGGAACCTCAACTCCACATACACTCAAAGAAAGATAGAAGAGCTCGAGCCAAAATCAAGAGAAGCTTTTCATAGCAGACATCTTCAAAAGATTTCAAGCATTCCTCTCTTCACTCTCTCTCTGTGGTCATTGTAAATCTGGGGGAGAGTTTGTGGTTGAGAGCTAGAGTTCTTAGTGTTCATCTTGTAATAGCTCTTGGTCTATTCTTTCTTTTCTAAGAAAGATCCGTGTCTAGCTGTGTATACAGTGTAGAACCTAGCTAGGGGTTTGTGTCTAGTAGAACCGCACTGGGGTTTGTACCAGGAGGTTGGCTTCTTGACCTGTAAGATAAGTGGCTGCCTTCTTGCCCGAGAAAGAGAAGAAGACCAACTGGGGTGCTGGGTGTTGTATTGTCCTTGAGGGGGACTGTACCCTTGGTTAGTTTAATCCCAAGAGATTGCTTGGGGACTGGACGTAGGACTTTCATGTGGGAAGGGCCGAACCAGGATAAATTCCTTGTGTCCTTTGTGTGATTGTTTATTTGCTTCCGCACTGCTACTCTCTATCACACTCACTAACCAAACTTTTAAGTGATAATTTTATGTGTTTAAGTTTCTGTTTCTGATTTCAGAAAACCTATTCACCCCCCCTCTAGGTTAGCTTTCTGCCATACCAAAAGGGCCAACAAGAGGATGTGACCCGGATCACGGGTTTGAGGGTGGATGGGGAGGCGGTGACCGGGGTCACCTATGCGGACTACACAGAGTTTGCACAAGATCTGCTAGACCTGGAGCCCCAGGGTGACGAGCTCGGCGACCGGAGGATGGTCGGCCGAGTGAGCTGTTGGAGAGCCTGGGCCTCCGGGGACCTCCGGGGAGTCAGGCAGAGAGGAGATGAGATGTTGCAGGCGTTTGTGCAGCGGCGGCAGGGCTGGCCGGGGCGGTCTACTGCCAGGACCCTGAGGACGGCGAGAGGGCAGACTGGGACCTGCGGAGGTTCCTGGTCTTCTTTTTAGGAAGATGCTACTGACGACGAAGGGGGATGACATCCATTGCCGCTTCCTGGAGATTTTAGAGGACCTAGAGAGGGTCGGTCAGTACGCATTGGGTGCGGCCTTCTTCGCGCACACCTTTGCGGACCTCTCCAGTGGCACGGGGAGGGAGACAATAGTGGGTGGATTTGCGCTCTTTTTGCAGGTACGATCTTTTCCTTTGTACTTTTTTTCTTTCCTGCACTTAAATTGTTCCCTGCATTTAAACTGTTAGTCAAAACTAATCAATGTGCGCATGTATGCAGGTGTGGAGTTACTACTATATCCCCGTTGGCAGGGCGACTAAGGTGCGCCCCGACGCAGTGCCCCTCACCCGGAGGTGGCTTCTGGTGGTGACCTCCGCCACCTTCTCACTACAGCTCGACACGCTACGTCGAGACATCCGAGATTTCCCGGCACTCCTGGTGAGCGTTTATTTTTTATTTCATGCATTTATATGAAATGAGATGTGTCTAACCATGCTTGTGTGCAGGTCATGTGGCAGCCCTATGTGGGCATGGGTGATGACGGCCAGCCATGGGTTGAGAGCAGCCGTCCTCGGTTCGGGTGGGACTTTTGGGTAAATTGCCTGAAAGAGATCGAGCCGCTCCGCCTTTGGCTTGCCGTCCGCACCCTGAGATTGCACCAGGAGTGGCACGACAAGATGGAGCCCCGGGGGATCGGGAAGAGGACACAGGGGAAGGCGAAGACGGTGGACTGGCGTCTCCACTTCCCCGACCAGTTTGCCGACTGGCAGCGTGGCGGACAGCTGGTCGAGTCGGACGTCGCTGACAGCCTCGCGTACCTCCAGTGCTTCCAGGAGGAGTACGGGGGCCGAGACTTCATGAGGCCGACGAGGGTATACACCTCTTACCTTTGACCTCTTTAATATGATATGCATTATATTCTAACAACATGTGCATGTGCAATATGCGTGGGACGACCTCATTGATACACTGCGGGCCCAGTTGGCGGGCATAGAGGTGCAGCTGGCCAAGGTGTAGGAGGCATTGGATGCACTGGTAAGTTGAAGAAAATCATACCTTTGCTTTACTTTAACTTACCATGTACTGACCTGACTGCTAATCTGCGCAGCGCGCCGCCCAGGCGACCGTGGAGCACACCGACGTGGCGGGTGCCTCCACGAGTAGGGGCGTTCCAGACCCGGAGATGACCTCTCTCTAGGAGTAGCTGGCGGCAGTGGTGGCCAGAGTGGAGGCGGCGGAGAGTGACCTTGCTGCACGAGTAAGTACCTTAATTACATATACATGTGAATATGATTGCTTTATACTTACTTGTCTGATTTTGCTTGCAGTCTGCCGAGCTTCAGATAGCCCTCTCCAGGCGACGCTTGCGAGCACTGAGGTGACTGGGCTATCGCAGCAGCTGGCTGAGTTGCAGACTCAGGCTTCTCAGCGCGATGCTGACCTCCCTCGCGAGGCTGCAGAGCTGCGGATCACGCTCTCCGTGGAGCGTAGAGAGCGAGAGCGGGAGCACGCGCAGTGGGTGGAGGAGCGAGGGCATGAGCATAGCAGGTGGACTGAGGAGAACAATCACTGGGAGGAGGAGCACAATAGGTGGTCCTAGGAGCACGAGCGTCTCACCCAGCAGGCGGTGGAGGCTCGAGCGAGTCTGGGTGTCTCCGAGCGGCTATTGCGGGAGGCGGAGGACCGGTACCATCGCGGAAGCGAGCACGCCATGAGGGAGGGGCGAGCCAGCGCCTACTCCAGCAGCTACCTGGTGACTTTCTCGTAGTACTGGAGGAACGTCCAGGAGGAGCGCGCCGCCCAGGGGTCCACAGGTTCTCATGCCTCCATGAAGCATCCTGCTCCGCGCTCGACAGCGGATCTCGGCGAGGCTGAGAGCAGCCACCAGCAGCAACCAGCAGAGAGCGGTGGTGAGAGTTAGGCCACCTTTCATGATATTGTACTTTTGTCTTTTCTTTGATGATGATATTGTGCGCCCGTTGGGCACTTTTGATGTACTTAGGGCTGGCTGTTGTGTCCCTGGTTTTGATGATGTCATATCAACATGTGAAAATGCGTAGACAATTGACACATCATTTGTTTTGTAGGTACAACTCAACTGGAACAAAGAAAAGTGATAAGTTATCAGATAAGTTCGACACTATCTGGAACTTAGGTCGACACTAGATGTCCATGGATGAT
>JACBKR010003647.1:0-28084 GCA_014218235.1 Colocasia esculenta
CATTCCGACAGACAAGGAAGTCTTTGACTATTCAACGCCTTAAGAGATAAGATAAATATCAAGTCGATATAAACTATAATGTCGTTGTCTATATGACTTATGAAATCGTTATGAATACCAACAAGTCATTATAGAGAGCAAATCGTTGTGTTCAACGAAGAAATCGTTATAGACACTTAACAAATCGTTATGAAAGCAAGTCGATGTGTTCAATGAAGAAATTGTTATGAACACTTAACAAATCGTTATGAGTTCAAAGAAATCGTTGCGCGCAGCAAATCGTTATAAGCTCTAAAGAATCATTGCGTGAAGTAAATCGTGAGCTCTAAAGAAATCGTTACGCGAAGCAAATCGTTATGAGCTCTAAAGAATCGTTGCGCGAAAATAAATCGTTATGAGCTCTAAAGAATCGTTGCGTGAAGCAAATCGTTATGAGCTCTAAAGAAATCGTTGTGCGAAGCAAATCGTTATGAGCTCTAAAGAAATCGTTGCTGAAGCAAATCGTTATGACTCTAAAAAAATCGTTGCGTGAAGCAAATCGTTATGAGCTATAAAGAAATCGTTGCAAGAAGAAAATCGTTATGAGCTCTAAGAAATCGTTGTGATGAGCAAATCGTTACGATGAGCAAATCATTATGATGACTTAAGAAATCGTTGCGATGAGAGAATTGTTACGATGGCAAATCGTTATGATGACTTAAGAAATCGTTGCGATGAGCAAATCGTTACGATGGGCAAATCGTTATGATGACTTAAGAAATCGTTGCGATGAGCAAATCGTTATGATGGCAAATCGTTATGATGACTTAAGAAATCGTTGCGATAAGCAAATCGTTACGATGGGCAAATCATTATGATGACATAAGAAATCGTTGCGATGAGCAATCGTTACGATGGGCAAATCGTTATGATGACTTAAGAAATCGTTGCGATGAGTAAATCCTTACGATGGGCAAATTGTTATGATGACTTAAGAAATCGTTGCGATGAGCAAATCGTTACGATGAGCAAATCGTTATGATGACTTAAGAAATCGTTGCGATAAGCAAATCGTTACGATGGCAAATCGTTATGATGACATAAGAAATCGTTGCGATGAGCAAATCGTTACGATGGGCAAATCGTTATGATGACTTAAGAAATCGTTGCGATGATTAATCCTTACGATGGGCAATCGTTATGATGACTTAAGAAATCGTTGCGATAAGCAAATCGTTTGATATGGGCAAATCGTTATGATGACATAGAAATCGTGCGATGAGCAAATCGTTACGATGGGCAAATTGTTATGATGACTTAAGAATCGTTGCGATGAGTAAATCCTTACGATGGGCAAATCGTTATGATGACTTAGAAATCGTTGTGATGAGCAAATCGTTATGATGACTTAAAAATCATTGCGATGAGCAAATCGTTTATGATTTTCAACGAAGTCGATGTGGACTTAGATAGATATAATCTTGAATAATTAATGCTTCAGAAATATAATTCTTACCAATATTGTCTTGATTGTCCTTGACCTTGGAGTATTCCTGTACTTAAGACTTAGATAACTTTGATAAGGTTTTGTTTATTACCAAAATACATGTATATTTAAAAATTTTCGTGGGACAGACTGATCATCATTCACAGTCATGCAATATTACTTCCCCTCCCCTTTTGAACACAATCTCTCCCCCAAACCATGAATACTAAATCTATATATTCTCTTCCCCTTTTTGACAACATCAAAAAGTGATGGTAATAGGGATAAGAAATGCAATTGGCTTCAATGACAAAGTATGAATATTAAGAATTCACTATGGGGAGGTAAAGAGTGCATGGACTAGAATTAGCCATGTTATGCCCCATGTATTTAATCAAGTTCTCAAAACTCACTTAAAATTAAAATTCATGGAAAGTGATGTGAGAGACATGATGAAGGGCATCCACATGTGATTGGCCAGAAATTTGAATTAACACTAACGGATACTCTGAATCCACCTATGCATGATAGATCCTCGATTTTTTATGCTTATCACTTTACCCTTTTTTTTTTAATTCAGAAACCAACATGATTCAATTTTTTGTTTCTTTCTTTCCTTTCATTTTTGAGTAAAGTATTGCCATTTGTCGTGAGACTTCTCACTTATTTAGTGGAAATACCCATTACTAAGCTCAATTCCCGTTTTTCTCTTTCACCCTAGGACATGTAGCTTTTTCCTTACGAGTTACTACAAATTAGGTGGATTTTAAGCATTGTAAAAGTGTTAAGAAAAATTTCCACCTATCATAAAAGTGATAATCCAAGATCAGATATTGCGCATAAATGTATTGGAGTTAATTTCAAATGTTTTTGAGAATCAGGTTAAATGCATAACTATTTAGCTCTCCCTTAATGTGTGCATACAACCGAATCAGTTAACTCCCCCTTAGTGACAAGATGAATGCACACTAAGTTCTAAGCCAACATAATAAGAATAGTAAGGGTATTAGACCATATAAAGAGTTAGGGAGGGTATTTTACATATAAAGTACATGCAAGCACACAAGGAATAAACATCCAAGCACAAACATGCATTAGACTCTAAATTGTTTGTTTTTTTCATTTTTCATTTTTTTTTTAATTTTTAGGTGTTCACCAAAATCTAAACAGTAAACAATGAAGCCAATTGATAGATTTTGATTGAACTAGACAATGAGAATATCAAGAGTATTCATGTCTTACCTTGAGAGCTCAACAACACAAATACATGATACTCACATAACTATTCTGGTGTCTTGAATTTCACATTAATACTCCAACTCCAAATTTTCAAGACATCACAACCACAATTCTCAAGTGGATTTCTTTGGTACCCAAATAGTTTCAGGTCCATCACTGTTAGTTCAAGAAGGAAATAAGTCCTTCCTAATCTACAACCAATTCATTTTCTCCATATTTTTCTTCATTAAGCTTAGAGTTCATATGACCATTGCCACCATAGAAATACATGTGATGTTAGAAACACATTGTGTGGATGTGGCCTATGGATGACACTGAGTGCAACATGCTTATTTCCTTTCACATGAATTGGTTTATTGAGTTGCATATTTTTCTTAGCATGAACATATTTTTTATCATGAGTAGTTTTCTTAGCATGTGACTGAGATGTGCTTGACACATTGGAAGCATGAACAAATGATGTCACTATTTTAGACTCAAAGGATTTGTTCTTTTTATTTTTAGGAGAATAGCCTAAGCCATGTCTATTAGTGTTAACTTTAACACTAAGCACCTCATCAAGCTTTTGCTTCCCCTTCATGAGTCTAGAAACAATAGATTTCAGATCATTATTTGTTTCATGTAGCTTTTTAATAGAATTCTAAAAAATTTTAGCATTCTCCTCAAACACATTCAACTTATTTTTCGTTCTTCATTTTCAATTCCAGAGAATTATTTTCCTTTTCATACATGCTTAACTTTTAGAAAAACCATTATCATGTGCTAAGCATTCGAGTTCATCTACATACATGTTACTTTACTTTGCAATAAATCATTCTAATCTTGAAGAACATTGCATTGCAAGTTCAAAAGAACACATGATTCACAAGGATATTCATTATGTAAAATATCATTGATTTTCTTTTTCAGTCCCTTGTTTTCTTTTTAACTTTGTCATACTTTTCATGCAAGGCAGTGTATATGGATCCATCTCCTCAGAAGTAAAAGATTTGTGATCGAACTTATATCTGAAGATTTGTCCTAATAGCCAGAGACCGCAGTCCTCCTTGTTCTTCGACCTCCTCGACTCTAGAGGATGACAGATTGGAGTCACTCCATGTGGTGACCATGGATTGGGCTTCTTTGCCTTGACTTTGCTTTGTTTCTTGAGGTATATGGGGCATTCAGACTTCATGTGTCCAATATCTAGACAATCATAGCAGATCATTTCAGTTTTCTTGCTGGAGTCTCCCTACTTGTTTTTGCCTTTATAGTCTTT
This sequence comes from Colocasia esculenta, assembly GCA_014218235.1. Lineage (NCBI taxonomy): Eukaryota > Viridiplantae > Streptophyta > Magnoliopsida > Alismatales > Araceae > Colocasia > Colocasia esculenta. The sequence continues at coordinate 3,963 of JACBKR010003647.1, forward strand.
GTGGAATGTTACATGTTGCGGCCTTTGCTTCCTCAAGAATTTCCTAAAGTTTCGGACTAACTTTGCCACTTGCTTCTTAATATCAGGTGAGGAATTTTCTTTGGAACTATATACCTTGGATTTCTTAGCCTTGAAGCCACATCATTCTTCTTAAACATTGATTGCTCGGCCTCCTCCCGCTTCAAATTGATCTCCTACCATGAGACTCCCAATCAACTCCTCCACAGTGAGGCTTGACAAATTCTTCGAGTCCTCTATGACTGTTGCCTTGGTGTGCCATGTCGGTGGGAGGGATCTCAGAATTTTACGAACTATCTCCGTGTTTGCGTAGTTCTTCCTTCCCGAGTGCCTTAAGTTCATTTGTAATCTTGGAGAGCCTAGTGAACATATCAGAGATTGTTTCCATGGAGCTCATCTTGAACATCTTGTACTCATGACCATGATGTTGACTTTGGTCTCTTTAACTTTTAATGTGCCTTCATAGATCAACTTCAATTTGTCCAACATTTCTTTTTGCTGAGCTACACATAGAACACGATAGTATTCATTAGGATGGATAGCATATTGCATAATATTCATAGCACTGAAATTAATCTTGGATTTCTTAATGTTATCCTCCATCCACTTCCTCTCATCGTCTGGCATGTGGTATGGACCGTTACTCACAACTTTTCAGATCTCATAGTCTTGAACTCTGAGAAAGACGTGCATACAATTTTTCTAATAAGAGAATTATTTCCATTAAATATATGGTGGACAGTTGATAGATGACCCTCAGGCACATATCCTTTGCTGGCCATAGCACATAGAATCACTCTTCAAAACAAGAGCCCTGCTCTGATACCAATTGAGGTAGAAATATGTATGTACGATGGTCAACATAACCAAGAAGGGAGGGGTGAATTGGTTATCGCCTATTTAAAATTTCTTTCATACAAGACAGATTAACTTAAGTAAGTAATCTACTATGTGAGATGCACAACGGATATAAAATTATAACAGCGAAACCAACTATCCTAACATGAGTAGAGTGAAGACAGACGAGAGGAAAGCAAACCCACATGCACGCATGATTTATAGTGGTTTGGCTAACACACCACATGTGCACCTACGTCCACTACCCCATATCTCGTGAGGATTTCCACTAACTTGTTTAACCAGGGTACAAGCCTCAAACCCCCCCAACACGTTTGTTTCCGGGACAACACACACCCCACCTCGTTTCTGGGACGAGATGACCCGATGTATAACGTGCCACACACACCACACACCAACCACGTGCTCACAGCCAGAGCACACACAGAGTATGTATTTGGTTCAGATAAGAACAAATAAAAACTTGGATAGGAGAATAACAACTAAACACAAAGTAAGATTCCCCCTGTCACAGAAAGTCGGCCTTTGTAATTGTCTTTGTTCGACGATGTCATAGTGCAGAACTAACCGATGTAGAATACTTCAGAAAGAAGTCTTGCAACACGCAACCCCAAGTCCATGCCTTTCAAATCAACAACAACTTCTTGACCGTCTGGAAGACTTTTGGATGATGGAGACTCTTCTTCAGGCTTCTACAGGTTCAGAGCATTTGTTGGCTCTCTCTAGGGTAGCACAATCTCTCTTGAACTCTAGAGCACAAGAACAAACTCTTGGAGGTGTGTAGAACTCTTCCAATCATAAGAAGATGTTGTATTTGTAATCCCAAAAGTTCTTTCAAAGTTTGGAAGCAGTCCAACCCTCATAGGACTTTTTTTAGGAAAGTCCACGTTGAATTGCTAGAATCGGTCATCCGATTTGCCACTGTCTCAGTACCAATGTTTCTGGGGAAAATCGTCGTCCTAAAACCAAAATCGATCGACCGATTTTGCCTTGTGTGTCGACATCACTGCAACATTAAACTCCAGAAACTTGCCATGTGTCAACGCACTTGTGGACATGTATTGACACCACTGAAACATGCGTCGACGCACTCTTCAGCAATCTTCACATGTCTTCTTTTTCTGTGTTTGACTTGCCCTTGGCCTTGCAAAGTCCACTTCAATATGACTTTTGGACTATTTTGCTGCACACTTAACACACAAATTAGACCCTCAAATTAAATATAAATAAACCAAATACTTTGGTCATTAAGATGAATGCCATTGGTGCTTTGTAATCTTTTCAACATAATGAAAATTAGTATTTTTTTGATAATCAAATCTACAGATTACAACACAGTCTAGCGTGTAACATGCATATAACTACTTTCCTATCATGAACACACTTTTTCACATATTCTTACACATTAACTAATATAACATTAAATCATTAGCTACCACATTAAAACATACTTTACTCATCCATATCACATCCACAATTACCTTTATCTTGTTTTTCAGATGCTCTTGCACATCATATTATATTACTTACACATCTTTCACATAGTGAAATTCACTTACACATTGCCACATGCTTACCACCTCATTCACATTTATTCACATAGTCAAGACACATAGCCCAAACAACCATAAAGAAGGCACACATCACATACATTCACATATTTGTCACCTAGGGATTGCAGTGATGAAGTTTTGGTAATTGCATAGAACCAGGAGAAACACTCTTCACCTCAATCATTGATACTTGTCCACCTCTAGGATTTCCCCTGATGCCCACATGGTTTCACATCACATATTGAGCCTTCCCATAGGACTTCTTTAGAGTACGACTCCATAGTCTTCTATAGTAGAGTGTCTCATCGGCATAAATTTCCACTTTACACCCTAGTAGCATCTATTCTCTATCGATACCTCTTGTAGACACCCCAGTAGCCTCTATTTCTAAAACCTTCTCCACATCCAACCACATACCAACACATACCTCTAAACCTATCCCTCAACCAGCACCTCATCCCTCATCTTCCTCAGCTGGACCATCCAGTTCTCAACCCTCTTCAGCCTTTCTTTCCTAATCCACCTATGCCTTCATCTTCAATCACCATTGCCCCTCTTTCCTACTTCCTCCATCCCAAAATCTTGAACCTATGCAGGATGAGGAAGAGAAATCCATCCTCTTTAAAGTGTTGTCTATTTGCTAGTAGTCTGATCCAGTAGTTGCCTCCGAAGGTAGTCGTGCTTCTAAGAAGAGAAGAGTGGAGTCTCCAAAATTCCTCTGCCAGCTATTCCAATAAATGCTTAATATTATTACTAATAACATATTTTCATTAAGTCTGTCAACATATTTTTTTATATAAAAATTGCTATAAGGATCACCAAGGTAAGCACTTCAAAACTTTGTAGTTTATGAAAAATTTTCTAAGTCCATTCGATTGGTGTCAAAGGTTCTATCGATTCCAGTTCAATATCGATTGTGGAACTAGTCCACATCGATTAGAATAAAGTCTCTATCGATTGGTGCTCAAGTGTTCTTTCGATTGAAACAATACTCCAATTGATTGATGCTTATCGATTGGTGCTTATCCTTTCGATTGGTTCACATTCTATTGGTTGGTGTTTTTCCTATCGATTGGTTCACATATTCTATTGATTGACGTCGTATTCTATCAATTGGTGCTTATCCTATCAATTTGTTCATATCTCTTGATCTAACGATTGATGCTATAATGAGATTTTGATTGACTAACATTGCATTAATTGATTGGTGACCAGATAGGATCTGATTGGTTTAGTCACGTAATTTCAAGATATCTTTATAGCGATTGTTAATTTACTTAGCGATTGGTGAGATATGTTTCTTAAAGCCTTTATATTATATTTTGATTAACATATACTCTATAAGTAAGTTTTCATCGATTGTTCATTAAAATAAGGCTCTCCACTTGCGACATGTTTTCTGGCTTGAACTTTCTTGCTTATTTTTCGAAAAAAATCCTGATTCCCATAAAGGAAAATCTTTTTGCCTTGTAACATGTTTCAAGATCACGTTTGAACCAAGCTATTTCTTCTTGTGGTTGGTGAAACTATTTATCTGTCAGAAGGACCTTACTTTTTTAGGTTTCTCAACCTAGTGAACGGTAGGGTTTTAGAAAAAAGAGAACTCTACTAACTTGTTACATCTCCTTGCTTCTCCATGCTTTAGCAATAAATGCTTGCAGGTGTTCGGTACTCTCAAAGAAAGAACCTAGGACTAGCTAGCATCGCATGGAAACCAAGCAAATCTTGCTCAAGACTCAATGGATCTCTAACGGCTATCTTTCCAAGAGCAATAAAAGGAAGCCTTCTGCTCCAGTCAAAGCAGTAGTTGGTGCCTGAACCTTGACAAAATCCTTGAGGCCAGCAAGCAAGATTAGAAGAGAGTTAAAGAGCACCCCAAAAGCTGAATGAAAGAGATCTGTCCACCGCAATCCTTGAATAAAACTCAAGAGTGATCAAGACCTTTCCTCTCTCATATCTTCTCTTAGAATTTTTCTTGAGAGAAAGAAGCTATGTTCTGCGAGTCATTGTCTCCCTCTCTCAGATCTGCTTTGGATCAAACATTACTTTAAGCTTGATCTAGGGGCATTTGATTCATTGCTCATTTGTATGGGTTTTTCCTCTTCCTGCATGAAGAGAAGGCTTGTGAGTACAAACACCATGGGGTTTGTATCATAGAAAGTGAAATGGGTTTCATTCCCCTTGATGAAGGGAAGACCTGTGTATCAGGGTACTTTGTGCCTCTTCTAGGGTGAAGAGAAGATCAACAGGGCTAGGTGTGTTTTGTCCATAAGGGGGACTGTATCTTTGGGTAGTGAATTTCCAAGATGTTGCTTGAGGACACTAGGATAAAATTCGTGTGTTTGTGTGTGCTTGTTAATTCATTTCCACTACTAACTAATGCTAATATTTATGCATTAGTGTTTAAAGTGTTAATCTACAGAAGTAAAGTTTAAACAACCTATCCCCCCCCCCCCCCCCCCCCCCCCCCCCCCCCATTGGGCTTATTTACTGGGCAACATGACCTAGTTGAATATCGATGGATATAATATCCAATTGAAAGATATTTAAAGAATTGAAAGATTATGTGGGTAGTGGCAGGTTCAATTGCACAAGGATATCTTATGGAAGAATACAATTTATTTGTTTTGATGTACACGCACGGCATAGATGATCACAATAGCAAATTAAGATAGAAATTATGATGATGGTCCATCTACATTCTTGATGGGGAATTGTCTATATTTACATCAGTTGATCGTTCAATGAAATGCAAATGAGTATCCAAAACATTGTCAGAAGCCAAAAGAGATTTAGCACATACATATGTGTTAAATCAAGTTGATGATATTGATTCTTTTCGTAAAGAACATAAAGATACACTTGGAAGTGGAAGGACTATAGACGACAATTTCCATACATGGTTTAGATCACGTGTCTAAGAGTTGAAGAATTTACATGACCCTTGCTACAGTAAGAACTCGAGATTTTATCACTTATTTCGTCAAGATTGGCATCATCATTTTCTGTGCATATTATAAATAGCTTTGATTTAACATAAAGTCAACCTACTCCACTAAATCCACTCAACTTTGCTATGTTATTGTCAATGTAGAGCTTCAATCTGGATGTGATGGTTATTATGGATAATTAATTAATATTATTGAAATCTTTTGAGAAACAAATAAATTATCTTATTTAAATGTGAATGGTGAGATTTGTATAACAAGGACTGACATTTCAAAGTTGATGAACATGAAGTTATATTGCTAAATAACATAGCAAATTAGAGACTGATGACCATTTGCACTTGCAAGTCAAGTGAAACAAATTTCTATGTGAATGACAACATGCTATAGGTATGATAGCTGTTAGTTCACCACCTAAAAGTTTCTATAATATGTCTGGCGGTGTAAGTGATGATGATGATAGCCCCTATCGAGGAGGCCTTGTTGATGTGCTTGTGATGTTAGGACTAAATGCTATAGACATTACTATACAGCCTCAAAATGAAAATATATAAAGTGAATTTCTGATAGACTGTAAGTATGTAATTGTTTCACTTCCTTTTGTCTTCTATCAAATTGAGCATCATCATGTTCATCTTTTTGTCTTATATCGTTTACATGTATATGTTTATCAATATTGTTGTTAAATGTCCTTCATTCAACAAACATTTAAGAAGAGACCCGTTAGTAGGGCCAACATCTACTCTAGGGGAGTCATCCCATTCAAAGGAGAGACTTCCCATTCACATGCAACAACTTCAGCCTCATAGTCTGGACATTTATATTCACAGACACATGCTTTACAACTAGAGGCACTATACACCTTAACCTGACGAGCTGCAATAGACATCTCTGAGCATGCACCCATCAGTCCTCAAACTCTTGGGAGTGCATCTTTACTGCTTCTGGCTTACCAAGTTTTTTATTTTTCATGTTTTTTGTTATAATTGCATCTCTCGTTGCTTAATATTTTTTATTTTCATTTAATTGGAAACAACAAACGTGTGAGAGGTAGGGCTGCAAATAGACCCTAAAACCTGAGATTGTGACTCGATTCTAATAAGAAATATTAGATTCAGAATTGAAAAAATAATACTTGTAGCTTATCAGAATCAGTATCGGTTATTCCGATAAGTTATCGGAATGAGAATCAAAATATCCTCATTCTGAAACCATTTTCTAATCTTGATTAAATTAAATATTAAACAATAACAACTTAAGTGTTAAACCTAAGGCCTCACTTAACTTGTTCACCCCCACTCCCCCAAACTTGTGCGATGTGCTATATGCCACTCACCCATAAAATCAAAAGACAAAGGCCACAATAAGCCCTTAGTCAACAAATTTTGATAATCGAAAATCTAAATCGAAAATACTTGAATTTTGGAAAGAAGACAACGTCCGCTCTATGGCGTCCAGCCACGACCTAGCTGCATTTAGATCCTCTGTCCCTCAAATTGGAGAGCTGAAAGTGAAGAAACTCCCTCAGCACACTAGCATGACCTGCTTGAGCTGGTGGAACGTCACGGTGCTCAGTGTAGAATTGCACCCCCCCCTCAAGAAACGAGCCCAATTCGGATCGGGAGCTGCACAAGGAGGTGGTGGAGGCACCACACTACTGTTCTCGTCCTTGGTCTCGACGTACCTACTATGGCACTGGGGCATCTTGCGACTTCTGCTGTCATACAACAGCTCTTCCTAAGGCACCTCCCCTGTAGCCTCATCCAAACATCTACGCCTAGGTGTCATAGCAGACCTGAATAGGACAACCCACACAATTAAACTAACATTCAACTCCAGTATATACTAGATGCCAATGTACACTTAATGCTTTAAGTGCCAAACGAGTTCTATTTTTTACAAGCTTCGAAAGACCTTGCTTTGATACCACTATAACGACCTAGGATTCAAGATACTAGTCACAACTAGTATACCCGAACCTGAGCCACCACCCACTACCCGAAGCTCAGAAGGGTTAAAGGTTAATGCCTGAGGAAGCTATGTAGAGAAGAAAAAACTACAAAAAAAAACATTATTCCACTATATAATCATATGAGATGTATAACTCAGAGCTAGTACAATAAAGAAAAGTACAACCAAACGTACTTAGTAGACTAGGTTGGCAACTAGAGGACCTCTAGAGTGACTATTCACCTCCGCCCCCTGAACTGACGACGTCTCACCTAAAAGGGAAAGGGAGTGCATCTCTACTCAGGCCTAGTAGGACACTAGTCCCACTAGTAAAATAGTACGCTAGTAACAAGTGCTGGTAAGTAAGAAAGTAGGTAAATAAACACTGCACAAGTAAAAGCTAGATACATATGCTAACCACACTAGTGAGGGGTACCACAATGACTGCCTTGACACCAGGGGCGTCGGTCACACAAACACCTCACAGTCATAGGTACACCACACAGTACACAACATACCACACACAAAGTAGGACTAGCTAGGGTCATATGGCTTGGTGCCTCAACACTATAGAGTCTTCCAACCCTAGCACGTGTGCACACACAACGCTCTCCTCATGTTGGTCCATGACATGTTTTTGCCTACGTCGGACTCTAATGGATGGATAAGGGGCCCTATGACAACTGACTCAAAACCTCTACAAGGGGCACGCATTGAGCGAAGACCCTCTCGACGCCTAGGCTCATCAGCGGTCTAACTCAACGCCAGTCATCTAAGGCGCGCCCAGCTCAACACCCAGGTACACAACACAACATAAGCATAGAAGAAACCATACGAACGCACGAATGGAGACATTCTCGATGTCCAAAGACATTGAGCCATAGGGCGACACACCACACTATCGATGCCCAATAGAAAAATGTGCAAGAGTAACACAATGAGGCCTCTGTCTCAAGTAGGGTACGACAACATTGACTGACATCAACCGTTGTTGATGGCACCATCTATTGCCATTAACCATCACTTAACGATAGTGGACCCTGCCGTCAAGATCATCATGATGGTAGCAGATCCCGTTGTCAAGTTCCTGCACAACTAGAACTGTGAATGGCTCTAGGTCAATCCCGGGGGCAATCCAAGCCCCACAACACAAGACAATGTCGAGGAACGCTTCCCTACGTCATAAGGTACCAGTAAACAACCATAAAATGTCTATTTGACACCTGTATATCTCAGTGAAATTAGCTAAGCCCAGGATGGATATCACCCCCCCCCCCCCCCCCCCCCCCCCCCCACCCCAAAAAAAAACCTCGATTTCACGACCAATAACAAGCTTGCAACAATGTAGAGTTAACAATGGGGGTATGTGGGTTAGTCTCCCACCCCAGAAAGTAGAAAAACATGACAAACACAACCATCATGTGAATCATGCCCCGCGAGCAACTTCCCTCGCTCAACCTCACTCCCTACAATCCAACACTGCCACGCATACCAAAGTGCCACCTACGAGCCTCTGTCAGCTGCCGAAGATGGTAGGAGAAGAAAGGTGGGAGAGGAGGTGGTGGAAGTAGAGAGGGGGTGAGAGAGAACTCTTGGGTGCCCTAGATAAAACTAGGTCCCGGACAAGTTGATGTCAATAAAGGCCGCCATCAAACAGAACGCACTAACTTGACGGCACCATCGACCGCCGTCAAGTTCACACTGAAGACTCTAGAAACCTAGACTTGATGTCAACATCTGTCATTGGCAACACAGGTTGATGACAATTAGTGTTGCCGTTAATCAGAGGTAGGTAGTACACTCTGCTATCATCAACCACCACTCAACGACAGCCACACTACCGTCAACACAGTTGACGCCAGTAGTCCTTACCATCAACCACCAACACTGCAGAAGGCACTAGGCCCATAAGGGCCTAAGGCCTCACAATATGCATGCATTACAAAGTCAGTCAAAATCAATCAAAATTAAAGAAAGGGAGAGTGACAAAGTCCTCACGGAACGTCAAGAGCTCGTCGTACTCATGCACCTACAAAATAATGGCCAGATGAAAATCACACTAAAAGTCTCAACACAAGTGAGACCAATCTCTCAAGTTTGTGTCAAGGAAGGAAGTCAAACTCGACTCCTTGAAATCCACATTAGGCTTATCCCCAAAGTTTCTTCTCTTCTCTCTCTCGGATTGAGTTGCTTTTCAACTATGATTTTGATAGCAACTTCATTAACCAAGGGCAGTCAGCCATAAACACCATCCTAAATGCATGCTCTGCTCTAGACAATCTTTAGCGAAAGGGGAGGAACCAAGGACCCCTAGCCAGTGGTAGTGTTGTTGTTAACATGACCAGAGCCATCTCAAATCTTAAAAACAATGAATATTTTCAAATTTCAAAATTTCTTTTTTCAAAATCCCCAAAACAAATCCAAATATTTTTAAAACTGCATAAAGATTCAAACATTCTCAAAATTCATAAAAAAATCGTATATTTCAAAAAAAAAAAAGTAGATCTTGGATCATTCTAAATGTTTATGCATGTTTTTAAATTCATCATATGTGCATTATTAGATGTGTTTTTACAATTTTTGGGTATTTTTCCAGATGCTTGCAAGTCCTACTTGGCGACAATATCGACTGTCATTAAGCATGGTTGGCGGCAACATGAGTTTCTACCAAACCTTTCCCTTGTCGATGCCCCCTCCTAGTGGTGTTACTCTTGTGAACCATAATCATGGCCAAGTTTCTCCAGAACGACGTAAAATGAAAGAGAGTTGATCTCGAACTTTGATGCAAATCGTTATACACCTTCGATATCTGGAGAATACTCTTTGCTCAACAACAAGGAAATTTATTTTTCTTATAAATACATGTGAAAAATATCGATTCCATTTCACCCTAACCCCTCCACCTTCTTCAATTCGTCATTCGCATGGGGAGATAGCGGAGAAAACTCTCATAATGTATGTTTTGGGTAGTTAGAAGGAGAATCCAAATCCACACTTCCAAGTGGTGGTTCACCACCTTTTTAAAGTCAAATATCTGATGGTCGAATTTCCACTTAAAAGATAATATCGGAAAGTGAAGCGGGTAACTATTCAGTCTAAGTTGCTGTATGTGGAGTATTTTATTGTTTTTTGGATAGATAAAGTGATGACGGAGATTTAAACTTTAGTCACTTACCTTATGAGGATCTTAACCATTAATTACTCACATAATGTATATACTAATTAGTGATATGCATTTTAATTTCTTACCTCGGTTAGATAAGATCAGATTTATACTGACACACGTACGTGGTTCTCCACATGCAGAAGGCGTGTGTGTGGATTCTTATTCGAATTTGGTTTAGAAAGATGCATTTTATATTGAATGAGGATTGCTGTGCTTCACAAGTGAAAAGAAATAGATGCGTGTATGCATTTGTAATTTTCATGCGGACTATGTTCAGTCCATCTGAACACAGATCCTCCCACTCATCTCAGGTGCTTCCCAATGGGAACTAGCTAGGCCTCGTCCGCAAGGGTAATTTGGAGCATATCATCATAACTGGGGCCATTGCGTCGGCGGCGCTCGCCTCAGCCCTTGCCTGCTGTAAGATCTAGAAGAACCATGGACGGAGAGGCCGCTGTGGCTTTCCGCGGCGTGTGGCGGCTTTCCTCTCGGTGCTGCGGTCACTGCCGTACTTGTTTCACAAGCTCCATGTATGGAGCGGCAGCTAGCTGCATCTGGGCAGTAGGTGGGCACCTTCCACATCATCCACGGGCACGTTATACGTGGACTAGCAGCAGCTAGTCGTGTGCGTTCGTGTCTTCTTGTGGTAAGGTGTGCGAATCTCTTGCTTGGTGGGTCATGACTGTACGCCCGAGTATGTAAAAGATAAGTTAACAAGGATCTTATTGTTTCATGGATTTCTCAACATTATTAAAGAATATTATTGCTTCATCTATATATATTTATCGGGGTATAGCATCATTCTATGAACAGAACCCCGATCGAGTTCCGCCTTTATTAACGTATCTTCGTAAGGTACTCATATATCTATCAATCTTTACGCGGTTGTTCTCATCATGAAATAAAGGGATAATCGCAACATAGCCGCTCTTTCGAACATGGTTACGGAATCGAGTAATGATGCATTAACGGATGGTACTTTTGCACCTATATTTATGTATTAAAGATAATTTAAGTATTCATACTTAAATATGATTATCCTTCGCCAACAATTAAAACAGATCTTAGTAATTATGGTTAGATTTTTGGATCAGATTTAATGCTATTATCCAACTGTAAAATTACTATACTTAACGAGAGAGGGCAGTTTTACGTACACTTTCACGTGATGAGATTTTTTTTAAATAACGAGAAATTCAATTTATAATTTCAGTACTTAACATCAAGAGATTAAGAATTTGAATCTTATCATAACTGTAGTATTTACACGTATTAAGAGGAGTACTATATTATAGGAGGTAATCCACCTCTTAGTTTCTGAACTAATAGCACTCAATCATGTTAATGTGTACATTTAATGATATTTCAATGAATATGTTTGAAATCTTGTTTAAATTATAGAAATTATATTACTTTTCGAAAAATCTGGAAAATTGAAGATGTGATTTGCTTACTGTTAATAACCTATGATAAAAATTTAGAACTAAATTGATGACATCAGTATAATTACTAGTTAAACCATGGGAATTGCTCATATTAGATGTTGCTCTATCTTGTATAATTCAGTAAATTTACAGCATGTTTAGGACTGTAATGTGAGTTGTTTACTTCTGAAAACAGTAGTATCATGATTAGCTAACTGAGACATGTGCAATGATAAATAACCATGTTAAAGTGATTTAATAGTTTACGTGAAATGTGTGAATAATGAGGAAAACGTGATGAAGTAAATGTGTAATATTGGGCCGAGATTGACACTGCTACCCTAGAGGTTTGAGAGCTGTACCATAGAAAAATCCCTATGGTAGGCTCAATGTTGTGAAAAGTATATCCTAAAGACGTTAGGATGAAAACCTGGAGGTGGACAAGTACCACTGAATAAGATGGAGAGGGCTTCTCCCAGTCTGCGCAGTTACCAAGATTCGCCACTTCATTACCTAGGTGGTGGGTATGTGATTATGAGTTGTGTTATGAGATGTGCTATGAGATGAGTTATGTGCAATGAGCTATGTGCTATGAGATATTGGTGTGTGTGTCCTCTAATAGGTGGTTAGGACTATGTGTCATGGCAATTTAAGCGATATAATATGAACAAAGTGTAAGATGAGATGCGAATGTGGCACGTGATGAGTGCAAATAATATGATATGGATAAGTGAAAATAATAAAAGAGTAATGACATTAAGAATATGTGAAAAAGATATGTAAGGGAGAGTTAATGTTAATGAAAGTGTGCTCGAATGTGAAAACCAATGTATTAATGTAATATGTTCATGTTGTCATGTTAATACCTCAATTACAATATCATGTTTAGCATTATGTCATGTAGTTTATTAATCTTCAGTAATAAAGTATGCGAATAACATATGTAACTATGTCATTATGCAATATGAAAGGTGACATGTAGGATTATTAAATGGATAAGATAATGATGATAGTCTGTCCCCATGTAATTTTAATTACATATTTATTTTGGTGATTAAAAACCCTATCAAAAATTTCTAACATATATTTCATAAGTCTTAAGTACAGGAAATATACCAAAGTCAAACAAGCAAATATTGGTAAGTATTACCTTTCTGAAGCTTTAATCATTTCAATGTTATATTTCTCTAAGTCCACATCGACTTTTGTTGAAAGCCATACGATTTCCTTTAGCGCTCACAATGATTTCCTTTAGCGCTCATAACGATTTCTTTAGCGCTCATAACGATTTTTCAGCGCTCATAATGATATCTTTAGCGCTCATAACGATTTCCTTTAGCGCTCACAACGATTTCCTTTAGCGCTCAGAACGATATCTTTAGCGCTCATAACGATTTCTTTCAGCGCTCATAACGATTTCTTTAGCACTCATAACAATTTCTTTAGCACCCACAACGACTTGCTTTCTATAACGATTGTTAAGTGTTCATAACGATTCTTAATTGAACACAACGACTTGCTTTCTATAACGATTTGTTAAGTGTTCCTAACGATTCTTCATGAACAATGACTTGCTTTCTATAACGATTTGTTAAGTGTTCATAACGATTTCTTCATTGAACACAACGACTTGCTTTCTATAACAATTTGTAAGTGTTCATAACGATTTCTTCATTGAACACAACGACTTGCTTTCTATAACGATTTGTTAAGTGTTCATAACGATTTCTCATGAATACACGACTTGCTTTCTATAACGGTTTGTTAAGTGTTCATACGATTTCTTCATGGAACACAACGACTTGCTTTCTATAACGATTGTTAAGTGTTCATAACAATTTCTTCATTGAACACAACGACTTGCTTTCTATAACGATATGTTATGGGTTCATAACGATTTCTTCATTGAACAAATGATTGCTTCTTATAACGACTTAGTTAAACTGACTTATAACGATTTCATAAGTCATATAGTCATCGATTTTATGCCTTACATCGACTTAATATTATCTTATTCCTGAAAGCATTGAAAAGTCAAAGTCAAGCATATCTTTGACATCTGTTCATTTATGAGGATGAATGGATCTCTGCATGCATGCAGACGATCACGTCTACCATTATGCTTACTTGTGTGATCTTTTAGAACAAGCTATTTGGCATTACTATTTGGTGAATATCACATCAATGTTTGCTGACCAACAAGAGACAGCCTAGCTGTCTACTGCTCTAGCATTTAATGTATCCAGGATCCTAAAGATATTTTTTTTACAACATTGGACAAAATAGAAGCCAAATGATATCTCAGAAGATCTCATCTCTTTGCGTGCTCAAATGAACAAAGACTGTTGACTGGAAGCTTCCAAGTCTCAATGTCTAACGTCTACCAAACAAAGAGACAACGGTTAATTCAATGACAATATTTCAAAATGGAGATATATATATATACAAGACAGGGTAGAAAAGAATAGAATGATTGAATACTACAAGCACTGCGATCTTCTGAAAGAATCTAGAGCCAGAATTCATTCCTGTGTGTCTTTAGCTCTTTGCTCTCTGTTCTGTAATAGAAATCCTAAGAGAGCCAGTGTAGTTCTGAGAGAGTGCCTTGCTTAGATTATTTGCTCTCAGTATGCCTGCTTCAGATCTCAGCTTGTTGAAGCTTGATTCTAGGGGCTTATATCTTGTTCTTCTTGTTGTGTTAGTTCCCTTCGGATGTGAAGGAAGACCTGGTGGGATCCAGGGTGTTGATTCCCTTCGATTGGGAAGGAAGACCTGGTGGGGTATCCAGGGGGTGTAATTCCCTTCGTGTGAAGGAAGACCAGCTAAGTGGGTGTTGTAGTGTCCATAGGGGGACTATACCCTAGTTAGTGGAATCCTGAGGTGTTTGCTCAGGGACTGGAGTAGGACTCCTAAAGAGAGGAGATCCGAACCAGGATAAACTCCTTGCGTTGTGTGGTTGTTCTTCTTGTGTGATTGTTTTTTTTAACTAACTGTTAATAACTTTCATCAGAGAACGTTTGGGTGTGAATGTGTTAAGTACATGTACTAAGCAATATTTTAAAAGAACCATTCACCCCCTCTCTTGGCTTGTCAGCTGGGCAACAAGTGGTATCAGAGCGAGTCTCTTTGACAAAGAAAGAGAAAGTCGGGATCCAACGATCTGGAAGAGTAAAGATCCATGGCAGCCCAAGGTCACAACGAAGGTCAGTCTGTCAACGACCACCATGTTCAAGGAGAGGATTACACATACTGGAAAACAAGAATGGAGTATTTTCTGCAAGGCCATGATTATCAGATATGGTCCATAGTAGAAGAAGGTGATCTCTGGTCACAAATGATGAAAGCTCAGTGGACAGATGACGACAGGAAGAGATCTCGTTGAACTGTAAAGCAAAGAGTATTCTGTGCTGTGCCCTAAGTAAAAAGGAATTCATAGAGTTTCCGCCTGCAAATCCGCAATGGAAATGTGGTAAAAGCTCAGAATCACCTAGGAAGCACAGACAAGGTGAAGGAAACAAGAATAGACATCTTGTAGCCAATACGGGAGATTTCAAATGCAACAGGTGAGTCATAACGAAATGTTCAGTGATTTCAGATATTACAATGGGTAGCTGGACTAGGAAAGACCTATGAAATGGGAAATATGGTCAGAAGATTCTTAGGTCTTCACCATCCTCGTGGACCCAAAGGTAACAGTCATTGAGGAAGCTAATGATCTAAAGAGATGTCTTTGGAAAAGCTCATTGGGTCCCTATGGCCCATGAGATAAACATGGAGAGTTAGGAGAATGTGACGGTCCTCGTTACACGGTACGGTTATACCAACCCACGTCGGTATAACGAGGTCCTCACAGTGGGACATTTACCAACGATACAAACAGCTGAGATACACGCAATATATAACAGAGTAGCAGAAGTAAAAGAGAACTATCTCCATCATTCATCATCCACATTAAACATACATGCAGTTTACAATTTGCAAAGGAACTAAAATTCACATGATTTAAATTGCTGAAATAGAGATACAAAATGTCCACATATATTTTCTTAATGATAGTTCTAATACAATGTCCAAGTACATACTAAGAAGTACACACAATCACAAGGATCTCAAAACTGGCTAGTCTCCACGCTCGGAGTCCGTCTCTGCTGCCTCCTCCGAGGGTACGGTGTCACCAACTAGACCTGTACGCCGAAGCAAGGAGTGAGTCCAGGGACTCAGCAAGTAACACTATGCATGATATACAGTACAAGTCCTAGTGGTTTCTACAAGCACATATACAATTAGCAACACATAGCATGATAGTCATTTAAGTTTTCAACCTATCATGAAGGTTCTACAATTTTATACAACGCATACTTTCAGATTTCAAAAATATAACATTCACCTATCACATGGTCTCTAATCATTCACTATGAACTTTAACCTTATAAAGAACAAAATGAGAGTTATCAACATGGACAATTACATACATGAATGGGGAACATAGTTAACATGGATTCCACATGTTCTTAAGTACCTACATAACTTTTTCACATGCTTTAGGTTGCTGATTTCACATGGTTTTAAAGACTATAAACTACACATGAAAGCTACAATGTGCTTAGAACATAACATATGAAACAATCCATCATGCCACTTTGCACACATACTCATTAATTGTTCCAAATCATGGATTCTAAACACTTTGCACACATAAACATGGAATTGCTAACATGCATTTGTGAATTCATACGGTTTCAGATTTAGCCTCACATGATTTCAATACACATTTTACACATCTAGAATTTCACATTTTTTTTACACAATTTCCTCTTTCACATGGTTACACTTTACACATACACATTCACATATCACTTACACATTTACACATGGTCAACTACACTTTACACATTACACTTTACACATATTTAGGTGCCGTGACACATAGTCCAAACCAAAAGAAGGACACATTCACATCACATAACACATAGACACCATCTAGGCAATTCAATGGGACTCTTGGACTGCGCAGACCGGGAGAACAAGTCTCCACCCTAACCAGTGGTATTGTCCACCTCCAGGATTTCCCCCTAATGACCTTAGGGTCACTTAACACAATGAACTTTCTCAGAGGGACTTTTCCCTGATACGGCTCCACTGCCTTCTCGGAAACAGTATCACATTGGCACAGTTTACACTTTTACATTACCGTTTTACACATGGTTTTACACTTGACACTCTTCATTTCATTCACACTTTCTTACTCACATGAACACCTCTGTTTTCCTAACATGGTACTACAGAGTTTTCAGGATTCAACACATAGTAAACACACCAATCATGCTGGGTGTAGACAAAATCTAATCACGTTTCGATCATATGTACGAATTATTCATAATTCACATGAAACACATAACTTTTTATTTACTGTTCCAATTAACCTGAAATTTAAACCACATTCTGTTTCGGGTTCAAAATCATACCCTCAATTTTTCAGATTTTCTGAGCTAAATAGGATTTACAGAAAATCAAACACCATTAGCACATATTCACAATTTACGTTAACATGGAATTTACACATCATGAATTTACCACTTGCTGTTTAGCCATAAGCTACCAACATTTGCATGAAATTAGAGTACAACATTTCCCTAATCATACATCTATGGATTTAACACTACGAATCATTTTGCTACTTCTATTCTATCGAACCGAAACTATTAACAAATTGCACAATCATGGATAAGTTTCCTAAATTTGCAAACACACATGCTGACCACAATCTTCATGATTAAACCGAAATCAAGGCATTCACATTAATCTAAATCTGAATCATGGGTTTTGCAAAATGGTCTACAAGTCATGCTCACATGTTTACAAGATATTATTATCCCACATTTCCAACACAATCACATACATCCACAACCAAAATGCACAATATACATAGCTTATAGGGATACCATATATCCTCATCACGAAAATCATAACGAAATTAACGTATAAGAGGGACAGAACAGCTCACTGTTCTGTCCTGAAGAAATGACGACGGTCTCTGGCCGCTGACTCAGAGTCAGCGGCATGGTCGATGGACGCCAAGATCATCACTGGCGTCCAGGGACCTTGCCGTTTACTCAGGTCTGTGCAGAAACACAGACCCGAGCTCTGAAATTTGGGTGAAATGGAGGGTTTAGGACTCGAGGGAAATTCCATAAAAATCATAAAAACCTCTAGACTCATACGGGGATACATAGATAGGTCACTTGCCTCTCTAAAATTCCTCCAAGGGATTTATGGCTCGAAGAAGACCTCCTTGGGCAGTTCCAAGAAGTTGCAGAAGCACCTCAAGATCGCTTCCTCCGGGCTCCTGGGTGATCTCCACGCCGAGGGGATGATGGGGAAGCCTTCCCCTTTGCTTCAGCTCCCCTTGATGCAAAAGATCTCCAAAACCAGCTTCAAAGGGTCGGATTTGAGGGTTCCAAAGTGGGGGTTTCTTACAGAATGCTCTAGGGTTTTCTCTCCTCTTCTCTCCTCTTGCAAGGGTGAAAGAGAAAGTGGGGAGAGACCATTCGGGTTCAGGGTGTAGGAGAGCCCTCACCCACTCACCATATGATTAGACAGGCTTAGAGCCGTTGGGGGACATCCCCCAATGGTTGCCATGCCTTGTTTCAGAAGACAGCAGCTCTGCTGCGCATGCAGGCCAGAGAGGTTGGCGTCCAGATCGCTGGACGCCGGAGTTAGTGTTGGCGTCCAGGGCTGGACGCTGACACACCTCAACGCCTGGGGATGACGCCAATAGGCCTTCGGCCAGAACCCTAATTTATGCAGAAAACCATGCATACCAAGCTTCTATACATGCAATATGTACATGGTATTATATTCACACTATCATCATGCAATACATACATTATTTACGTTAATATAAACACATGCCAAGTAATTATACTAATTAATGCCTACGTAATACATACATACATACTCAACACAATATACACACATAAATACAAAAAATACGACGGAAATTCGAGGGTCTTACACCCTCTCCCTTAAAGAAACTTCGTCCTCGAAGTTAGAACGACAACTCAAACAAAAGGGGATACTTCTTCTTCATCACATCCTCAAGCTCCCACGTAGCCTCCTCACGTGAAAGTTCCGCCATAGAACTTTCACCGACGCAATACTCTTGTTCCGGAGATGCTGCACCTTCCGGTCAAGAATGGCTACTGGTTGCTCGATATACGAAAGATCTGGCTGGATCTCCACGGGCTCATGACTAATCACATGAGACGGATCTCGGACATACTTCCTGAGCATAGATACGTGGGAATACCGGTGTGACGCTAGCCAAAGCTGGGGGTAAAGCTAGCTCGTACGCCACGTTGCCCAAACGTCTGAGAATCTCATATGGGCCAATGAACCTAGGGCTTAGCTTGCTTGCTATGCCTGCCAAATCTGACAACTCCACGAGTAGGCGATATCTTCAAGAAGACATGATCGCCAACTCGAACTCCAAATCCTTTCTCCTGTTGTCGGCATAACTCTTCTGCCTATGCCTGTGCGCAACAAGCTTTCCTGATAAGCTGAATCTTATCCGAAGTTCCTGAACCAACTCCGGTCCGATCAACTGCCTATCACCAGTCTCCTCCCACATAAAGGAGATCTGCAGGGCCTACCATACAACGCCTCGAATGGAGCCATTCCAATACTAGCATGAAAGCTGTTGTTGTATGCGAACTCCACAAGAGGTAAATGACGCTCCCAATCATCTTCCAATCCAGAACACACGCTCTCAACATATCCTCGAGCGTCTGGATAGTCCTCTCGGACTGTCCATCGGTCTGGGGATGAAACGCCGAACTGAGCTTAAGCTCCACCTAACGCATCCTGAAGACCCTTCCACAATCTCGAAGTGAATCTAGATCTCGATCCGAAATGATCGACTTCGGCACACCATGCAATCTAACGATACGCTACATTACAATCTAGCTAAGCTCTCTACTGACTGCTCTTCTTCATAGGCAAGAAATGAGCAGTCTTCGAGAATCTATCTACAATACCCAAATCGAGTCATTGCCCTTCTAGATCGAGGCAAACCCGATACGAAATCCATAGTGACAGCTTCCCACTTCCATACGGGGATATCCATCCTCTGCATAAGGCCGGATGGTCGCTGCCGCTCGGCTTTCACCTGCTGACATACTAGACATCTAGACACATAATCCGCAACATCCTTCTTCATGCCGGACCACCAAAATGATCTCTTCGGTCTTGATACTCTTAGTGTTACCCGGATGAATAGAGAATCGCGATCTATGAGCCTCCGCTAACACATGCTCACGGACATCTACTACATCGGGGACACAAACGCGGTGCTGAAATCTAATCACACCGTCCTCATCACGAGCAATGCCCGCTTACCCACTAACTCTAACAATCTAGGATCGGCTTCTGCTGCTCAATCACTCATCCAAGACTGAGGATCTAAGGGATAGCTGAGCTACAAAAGCCTGACACAAACGATGGCTCTAACTCGGTCATAGAGCACGCTGCATCCTCCAACATCTTCCAATCCTGCTGGAGCGAAGACCTCTTCTACTAAGAGCATCCGCTACGACGTTCGCCTTTCCAGGATGATACTGAAGGTCGAAGTCATAGTCCTTCAAGAACTCAATCCATCCTCTCTGCCTCAGGTTAATTCCTTTTGGGAGAAAAGATACCTCAAGCTCTTGTGGTCGGTAAACACCTCAAATCTGACACCATAAAGATAGTGCCTCCAGATCTTTAGTGCATGAACACAGCTGCTAGCTCTAAATCATGAGTCGGATAGTTCCTCTCATGCTCCTTCAACTGACGAGAAGCATAAGCTACTACCTCTCTTGCTGCATGAGCACACAGCCTAAACCAATCTGAGATGCATCGTATAAATGGCAAAGCCCTCTAGACCACTAGGCAATACCAATACCGGAGCAGAAGTAAGCTTAGCCTTCAATAGCTGAAAGCTACGCTCACATGCCTCAGACATACAAACTTCTCACCCTTTCTGGTCAGCTTTGTCATAGGGGCGGCGATGGATGAAACCTCAATGAATCGCCGATAATAACCAGCTAACCCAAGGAAAACTACGAATCTCCGAAGGGGTCTTGGGAACATCCCAATCCATAACTGCCTGGACCTTTGCTGGATCAATGCTACACCAGCGCCGAAGATAACATGCCCGAGAAAATGAACTCGCGCAACCAGAACTCGCCTTGCTGACTTTGCATACAGCTTGTGCTCACGGAGAACCTCTAACACTAACCTCAAATGCTGACGATGTGTGGCCTCATCGGAGAATAGACCAACACGTCATCAATAAACACAACAAACAAAGCTATCTAGATACGGACTAAACACCCGGTTCATGAGATCCATGAACGCTGCAGGGGCGTTGGTCAATCCGAAGGGAAGAACCAAAAAACTCATAATGTCCATAACGGGTTCTAAATGCCGTCTTGGACACATCCTCACTCCTAATCCTCAACTGATGATAACCAGATCGCAAGTCAATCTTGGAAAAAGACTGATGCCTCTCGCAACTGGTCAAACAGATCATCAATCCGAGGTAAGGGATACCTGTTCTTCACAGTCACCTGGTTTAGCTTCCTATAATCGATGCACAACCGAAGTGACCCGTCTTTCTTCTTGACGAATAATACAGGTGCGCCCCAAGGGGAAACACAGGGCGAATAAATCCTTATCGAGCAATTCCTGCAATTGCTTCCTCAACTCGGTAATTCTGCAGGGGCCATCCGATATGGGGCCTTCGAGATAGGAGAGGTGCCTGGAAGCAACTCTATAGTGAACTCTATCTCCCTATCCGGTGGCAATCCAGACAAGTCATCGGGAAAGACATCTGGAAAGTCCTGCACCACATCGATCTCTGCAAGAGTCAGGACGAACCAGCATCGGGTACTAGCATAACGCTGGCAAGAAATGCGTCACAACCCTTGTTCACCATACGCATCGCCTTCATGGCAGAGATGACTAACTTTCCCGCTAAGTTCTTTGGCAAGGGATGAGAGAACTTGTCCTCGCCAGGAATGCGGAACACAATCTTCTTTCTACGACAATCCACTAACGCATAGTGCTCCTCTAGCCAATCCAGACCAAGAATACAATCATAGTCCTTCATCTTTAGCAAGAAGAAACACCCATCTAGGAATCTATCCTCAATGCACACAGGTAACGACGGAATGCACTTCCTAGTCGATACCGTACCCGCAGGGTGTGCACAGACAAAGGGACCTCTAACTCCTCAGACTCTATGCCTGACTCTAGGGCTAACTGCCTAGCGAACTGCTCGGAATGAACGAGTGAGTAGCACCCGTATCAACAAACCCGAGCGTGCACACCGAAAAGTAAAACTGTACCTTCGGTGACATGCTCCGCCTGCTCGGCGTCCTCACGAGCTAACGCAAACACTCGAGCTGGGGCTCGAGGCCTTCCTGGTCGTCCTGTAGCTGGCGCGGCTGCCGCTACTGCTGGTACTGGCGCTCCTCGCTGAGCTTCCTGCTGAGTCTTGGGCAATCCTTGATCTTGTGGTCGCTGCTCCACACTTAAGGATCTACCGCTATTAACCAACACTCCGAACTCCATGGGTCTTCCCACAATGGGGACACTCCTCTTCGCACTGGGGAAACGTCAGAGGGGGTACCTGATAGTTGCTGACTGCCACTTGTTTCTGCGGTGTCTGGTACACCGTCTTCCTCTTGTCTTGCCGCTGGAAAGTCGCTGCGGCCTCTTCTGCGAAGCCTTCTTCTCCTCTAGATACTGCTCCATTTCTCCCTCCTGTCTGCAGGCTGCGCTGAGGGCCTCGTCTAGCGTGCGGTGGTCGAACGCCACGAGCCTCGTCCTCAGATGGTTTGAGACCCATCACGAACTTCTTGGTCTTCCTGCGCTATCCTCTACTATGTGCGCGTGCATATTAGAGAGTTCAGAAAACCTTGCCTCGTATTCTAGGACGGTCATTGATCCTTGCGTCAGGGAAAGGAATTCTTGCTCCATCTTGTCCTGGATGTGCTCGGGGACGAACTTGGCTCGGAAGAGCCTCACGAACGCGTCCCACGCCACATCTACTACTCTATCCTCGAAGCGCGTACGCAGTAGGGAGGACCACCATAATCAGCTCTCTCCTGCAACACACCTTCATAAGCTCTAACTAACAAATAACAACAAACATCAAGCATAAACTAAAGCATACTGTAGCATGTAGGTGGCCAAGGTCACCTTGTCATCTCAGGACACCTGATAGCTCGGAAGATTTTCTCGATCTCCCTCATCCAGCTTTCTGCCAAAAGCGGATCACTCTCCCCTTAAAAGAGGGGGGGGTCATCCTCTTGAATCGCTCCATGATGGAAGGTCCACATGGTCCTGAGTGGGGCGAGCCTGCTACATTAAACAACAAGCAATATACAATAAACACAATATCATACAATTCAAATAGTAGACTACTTAGTTGGTTTATTTATTTACCTGGGCCTCCAACTGGGCCTGGAGTGCTGCCTGAGTGTGTGCCTGGGTCTGCATGGCTTGCACCAGACCTTGCATGAACACTCCATAATCCACTGGCGGTGGTGGGGGAAGCACAGGACCCTGTGGGGCCGGGGCTGCTGCTCCGCCCGCTCCTCACGCCTCTGCTCGTCGTCGCGAGCTGGCGCACCTCCACGTAGTCCACGGGAAGCCATGGCTGTAATAAATTTCAGCCACCATTAGAACTAGGTTACTAAGTTTTCTAACCATTTTCTTATCTATTTTTCACTCTTATTAGTGTTTTCTACACATGTGGACATACTTAGCATGCAATGGGGATGATGACTTAGTTATATTCATGTGTAATCTCAACCGGTCTCTCTGATACCAATCTCTGTGACGGCCCTCGTTACACCGGTACGGTTATACAAAACCCACGTCGGTATAACGAGAGTCCAGTCACATGGGACATTTACCAACGATACAAACAATGAGATACACCGCGAATATCTATAACAGAGTAGCGGAGTAAAAGAGAACTATCTCCATTCATCATCATCCACATTAAACATACATGCAGTTTACAATTTGCAAAAGGAAATAAAATTCACATTGATTTAAATTGCTCTGAAATAGAGATACAAAATGTCCACATATTACATTCTTTTAATGATAGTTCTAATACAATGTCCAAGTACATACTAAGAAAGTACACACA